>PNEQ01011707.1:0-35389 GCA_003012365.1 Medauroidea extradentata | reverse complement strand
GGGAATTGTGGTGGACAATGTCACTGCTACTCCTTCCACACACCGAACGGTGCTGTGGAGTCCATTGCAGTGCCAGTTGACGATTGTACATGCGTTGGGACTGCGCTGAATAATTACCATTTCTCTGTAAGCTGTTGGAGGTAGCAGTAGTACTCGTGGGTGTTATGGAGCGTTATTCATGGCCAGAACTCGCAGACATGCATCTCGTGTATGGTACTGTGGGAGCGAATGCACGAGCAGCACAACGCTTGTACAGAGAGCGATATCCGGACAGAAGGCAGCTTCATCACACTACGTTTACGTCACTGCACCGTCGGTTGCGGGAAAACGGCACCGTCGATGTGGGAAGACGGAATGCTGGACGTCAGCGCCATGTCAGGACTGTAAGGTTAGAAGAAGAAGTGCTACAAATGGTTGAAAACAATCCCACCATCAGTACACGCACTGTCGCGAACATGCTCAACGTCTGTCAGCGTACTGTTGTACAGATATTACACGAACAGATGCTGCGTCCATTTCATTTGCAGAGAGTGCACAACATTGGGCCAGCCGTCTATCCCAGACGAATTCAGTTTGCAGAGAGGTTCCTTCACCACAGACAAGAAGTACGTGGGTTTGAAGCCAACATACTGTTTACTGACGAGGCTTTCTTCCAGCGGTATGGAATTTTAAATTCGCGCAACAGCCATCTCTGGTCAGATGTTAATCCGCACGGCATGTTTATCCGTAGTCACCAACACCGATTCGATGTCAATGTGTGGGCCGGTATCATTGGTGATGTGTTAGTCGGCCCCTACCTACTTCCACCCCGTCTGGACAGCCACAGATATCTCGTGTTCCTGCAGGAAACTCTTCCAGAGTTGTTAGAGGAGGTGTCATTGCAAGCTAGACAACAAATGTGGTTACAGCATGATGGTGCCCCATCCCATCGTGCTCATATCGTCCGCATGTACCTTAACCACAGATTCCCTAACCGATGGATCGGCAACGGTGGGCCCATTGCCAGGCCTGTACGATCACCTGACCTTAATCCGCTGGACTTTTTCTTCTGGAGGCTCATGCGGAGTGTCGTGTATGAGACCCCGATGGAGTCGGAAGAAGATCTTGTCGGGCGGATCGTCGCAGCTGCCGGCAACATTTCCGGCATGCAGGGTGTCTTTGAACGTGTTCGACACAACATGGTGCGTCGTTGCGAACTGTGCGTAGAACATGATGGCCATTGCATCGACCCTTTTTTGTAAGATTTGTAATGTGTAAATAAATGTAATTACACAATACCTGTTGTTTTTCACTGACTCCACGTACTATCCGACATGTAACAAAACGAAGGAGTGGACAAATGTGGGCGCCTCTTAGCGGATACAGTCTTGTGGGAAAATGTAGGGCAACGAGGGGAAATGAGAGATCCCCGAAATACTCTCCAACCAGCGGCATTGTCCACCACAATTCCCATATGCAAATATCCATGGTGACCCCATTGAGGATCGAACCTGGATCACCTTGCTAGGAGGCGGACACGTTTGA
This sequence comes from Medauroidea extradentata, assembly GCA_003012365.1. NCBI lineage: Eukaryota > Metazoa > Arthropoda > Insecta > Phasmatodea > Phasmatidae > Medauroidea > Medauroidea extradentata. The sequence goes on along the minus strand of PNEQ01011707.1, from coordinate 33,865 downwards.
ACGATTTAATGCTCAGTATGGCTCTGTGGTAGTGGTGCAAGACATGTTACATATCCGCACAGGCGTTAGGTAACGACACTCCACTCCACCCTCCGTTACTTACATCGCTATTTCTGGGGAAATGGTTGGCCGAAGGGTCTTGTACTAAGGCGACCTTTATTGTTGATTTGAACATGTTCTTTCATAAACAATGGTCAAATTACGATTACACGTTACGGCTACCAAATTTCATGCGATCGAAATTTAAAATATGCCAGTTGTCCATGAAGGGGGATGATTTGTACCATCTTACCATGTTGTGGTCAGACGTCTTATTATAGCCCAAAACATGTCCACATTGTTGTTGCTACATCTCCAGCGTTGTTCAATATTTTAATTATAACCGATTTTGAAAACACATTTTCAAGGGCTCCTAACACCCTTCATATGCACTTTCGGGACAATTGTCAAATGTTAACCCTACCTGATTTTGCGTAAGGAATCACCCCACCAAGTTTGTCGGTCGAATTCACACTCATCCTGTATATATATATATATATATATATATATATATATATATATATATATATATATATATATATATATATATATATATATATAGGATTAATAGTTTCGCGTATTCGAGGCTGTCAAATAAACTTTTTTTTAAGATGTGGTTTATTAGTAGGGACTCCTAATTTTCGCGAGAAGAATTTTTCCCCACTTTGTTGCAGTGACTCACGTGCACATCTGCAGCTCTGCTTCATAATATGTGATTGGACGTCTTAGCTCTGACGTGTCTTGGAGTTTTACTATCAAATCACAGACTTGTGAAGTTGTAGTAACGTTATTGTGATTGGCAAAGTCAAATGAGAGACATCACTTCACAAAGACAAGCTACCAATAACCATGAAGTAGAACTGCAGCTGTGTACGTAAGTCAGTGAAACCAAGTGGGAACCAAGTGGGGCGAAATTCTTTTCCGAAAATCGGGGGTCCCTATTTATTCGTAATTTTCCATAGCATTGTAAAGTCTACTTGCTGATCAATACTTATCGCGTTATTATTCGACAGTATGCTGGACTGTTAACTGTGGCACTTGCTCTGTCGGCTGACATATGCGTGGTGCGCCTGAAGCACTTTTCAACCAGTGACAGGTCACTCAGCTGTAAAGGTTCACTCCCATGTAAGAAATGGCAAGAAATATACAAAGTCTCGAAGTCAATAACTAGAGACAATGGAAAATCGCGAACATGTTTAAATAGTCTCCAATAAACTGTATTATATTAACCGTGACACGTGTGAACAGTTTTGGAACAAATCACACACACTGTGTGTCCAAGCTGTGCAGTTCTGTTTGGACCTGTTGTAGAGAGAAACAATGCTACAAATAAACCATAGCCAATGTTCATACAAAACATTCAGTGTTATATACATTACGTTGGAGTCTAGCAAACAGTCAACTATTCCCGCGATTTTCCAGTGTATCTATCAATAACGTCACGTAAGTGTAATGGCGAGTATAGGTGATTGAATTATTGCTTGTCGCGATTTAATAATGCAAAATTTGCACTCATAGCTAGAGACAGGAAATGTTTTGCGGGATCACTGGCCTATAGGCTAGCTTGTAAGTGCCGATTGTACAGTCATGTTTTGAAAAATCTAAGGCCTCTCTGAGTGAACTGTGAGGAATTTTCATTGCAGAGACGAGTAGTGATCATATAGCCATCTTTAGTACAAGGTTGCGGCCTTAGATCTGGCAACCCTGTCAAGAAGGGTAATTTTAACACTTCTTCTGTCTCGCCACAGGTAGCGACTTCCCCTGATTCGCCGGTGTGTAGGGCAGAATAACAAATCAGGTACAGCCGTTGCCTTTGGAGAGCTAAGAGAAGAGTTAAAATGACCCTTGTGTGCAGGGTTGCCAGATATAAGACCGCGGCCTTCTACTAAAGATGGCTGTGGTAGCGAGTGAAATCTAAGGAAAAACTAAGAATTTCTTAAGGTGTCCTCAGACCTTCGTTAAAAATTTCTCAGGCGGCAAATCAATCTTGGCGGCTGTAAATTGAGGTTAGAATACCACATGGTGGAGAGTAATATTCTTATTTTAAATTTATTGATAATATTTTAGAGGAGGAACATAACAATGGTGTAAATGAAAGACTGCATTTGCATCTACAACACAATTTATATACGTTGTACATTTTTACACGAAATGTCGTGTATTTTTACTGTCACTTTTGTTATCAAACAAAATGGTTACGATACCATTTTATACACAAAATGGTTACGATTCCCATTTATAAATAGAATCAACGATTTAATTTTTTAACATTTTATTTTACATTTTTTCAGCTTTACATTATGCGAAACACTAAATATAAACTAACAAATCATCGTAATGCAAGTTTTGTGCATAATAAATGGAAAATAATATACAATTTAGCTACATTTGCATGTCGATGCACGAAGAGAAATTATTTTTCTCACGAATATTGTGGTAATACTTCTCCTCAGCTGAGTATCTCTGTTTCCTGACTTTGCAATGCAAACGAAAAATTCTTAGATTTCACTCAAGTTTTCCTTAATTTCACCTTTACCGCAAGATTATCCTCACTTGACTCTGCAATCCATGGAATATCTGTGTACTCAAACAGACAACAGCTATTCAATAGCTGCTTGCAAATAATCGTGCCTCTACAAATAAGTCACGGGCCAATTTCGAAAATGACACAAACTTAACGCGAATTTTTCAGGTCCCTACTCATAGGGCAATATTATTCGAGAAACTTCACGCGTAGATAACTTTTCTATTCAAAAGAGATACCTTTAAACGTGATCAGTTGGCAAGTAATTAATTTTAACATAATTGAAGCTCTGTGAGTTGGGAAGTAATTTTTTTTTGTACGAAACTATTTCGCTCCCTCTCAATATGCTAATTTTCAAAAAGAAAGAAAAACACTTCAGGCGAGTGCGGAGTGTCATTTTCGCAAAAAAGAAACACACTTTCAAAGTCCTCCAGCGTAGAAAAATAAAAACCTTACCAGACAGCCGTACCTCGAAATGTACCAACCGAATGTAAGCGAAACTTAGACGTACTGCATTGAACTTTGCTACAGTTTCCTCCGGCAAGGTTTAATGGTTGCCTTTTGAAGTGCTGCAGTAAAAGCGGTTAGACGGGAGAAGCTAGTCGAGTGGTTGGTGCGTATCGGCGATGCAGCATTTCATGCGCAAGTTAATGTCGCCCTTATAGCCAGGGAAAGGAATATTTCCCGAGTTCAACGAACTGCATTCAATGTCTTTGCCAGTTTGTTATATTTACGGTATCGTGCATCAAAAGACTATGCACAAATTTTTAGTTGTTAGTAAAACATGCTTGAAGTTTTTTTTCGGATATGAAACAGTCTTACAAAAACTTATTTTATCTTGTATAGTCAATATTCATAACAACTGGGTATAGGGGTGAATGAGAGATATTTGTCAGCGCTCAATATCAAGGTATTTAGCGTTAGTGCGGGGTGACATGGGGTGAGTAAGGAGCAGCGCCGGAATGAAGGAGCAGGGGAAACGGGAGATCCCGGAGAAAACCCGCCGACCAATGACATCTTCTGGCACGATTCCCTCACGCGAAAATCCGAGGACCGACCCCGCCGGGAATCGAACCCGATCTGCACATGATTAGAGGTACGTAAATTTCGCAGATACATTCCAGGTCAGGTTGAACGCCAATTGTGTATACTTCATTGTCATATCTGTGACTTGCTGACGGCTGTTACGAAACGCGTTTGACTACTGCAAGCCAGTTGTAAATAAGGAAATAATGCGAAGTGTTATCGATTGTTACCTGCTTGTACGGTTATAAGCCAATAGATAATCGATTGTGGCCAGTGAGTGTATAGGACTGACAAGTCTAGGCTGCTGCCAGATGAATCCGCGAAATTGACGTACCTCTACACATGATATAGGACTAAAATTCTTTTTGCAAGACTGTTGCAAAGCTGAAAAATATTTTATACCTGACAAATTGCACACAGTATGTTGAAGCATAACATCGTCCAAATTGAAAACTGGACGACTTACAAATGGTACTATCATAAAGTACAACATCCTCTAATTCGTTTCTGATCAGCTTTAGTGTGTCTTGTAATTATGTTGACAGTTTTAATTTTTCTCAACATCGGAATTACACGAAGACATTTCTCTTGGGAATTGGTGGTGAAATTCGTAGATATTTCGATGTTGTTTTATAGTAAAAATTAAAACGTACGCAGTTGGTGGTTGAATCTTCCTGCAGACTGCTGTAAACCGTTACAAATAGCTTTAACTTGAACGGATGAGAGTTATAGGATTAAATGAATAATTGACTAAGAACGGTTTCTACGAGTTTATATATATATATATATATATACACATACATAGGTACACGACATGATATTAAACTAGGAGGCGAACGGTTGTTACAACTAAAATATATTAGAGAAACAAATGAATTGAGAAATTGGTTGGAATAAAGACTTGAGTAAGCTAAAGCCTTTCTTCCATCAAACAGTTTATCGTGTTCCATTATATCCATACAAGACACACCTCAATTTTTGAACCGATATCTCTATTCTTCACCAACTTATGAATTTTTGTCTTGATCTGTGCTGACACAACTATGCTATAAATAATTGCTGTTTCATCTTTAACTGTGTTTGAGTAAGCTAAAGCCTTTCTTCCATCAAACAGTTTATCGTGTTCCATTATATCCATACAAGACACACATCAATTTTTGAACCGATATCTCTATTCTTCACCAACTTATGAATTTTTGTCTTGATCTGTGCTGACACAACTATGCTATAAATAATTGCTGTTTCATCTTTAACTGTGTTTATAGTAAATATTATTAATTTGTGTAATGTAAGCAGCTACTGTTTACTTGCACTAAGAGAAAATCACACGTGAGAGACGAAACATAAAACAAAAACGAATCTCTCCAAAACATTACACCTGCCATTATCTCATAATGCAATTTTCTCACTGAGGTCTTTATTCCTGCCAACTCCTCAATTGTGATCTTAATTGGTCACTTACTGCAGAAACTACATATGCGCTCTCTGTTGGTAGCCTAGTGAACTCCGTGTGGTCCTTCCCTATTTTGTGTATTGCATTGTATTTTTGTTAATTTTTCGAGCAAAATATAGTTTTGGTATATACATCGTAATTTTACATTATATAATTTAATTACAAATTAGAAAACAAATGTAATGTACACGCACATTAAATAATAATAATAATAATAATAACTATAAATAAAAAAATAAAAATTATATAAAATGAAATAAACTTATTCCCAAAAAATAACAAGATTACAAGTTCATTTACACATCAATTACACAAATATGAAGTGGATTACATAGCCAATTACAGAAATGTGAAACAAGATCTCAAATATAGTTTTGCAGTTTTTTTTTTCAAATACAAATCCTAAATAACGAAGATAATGATCAGACAAGATGAGAATTCTTACAAAATATTCGACTGTGGTCTCAAGAGACTGAATCCTCAATGAATTATTCAGTATTTAGGTAGTTTGATACACTGTAGAAGGATTTATTAATAAGGAAATCAAACTGCTGTGTCTTAAAAGATTTTGTCTCATTTACACACTTAATTTTATCTGGTAAGTTATTATACAATCTAATGCCTATATTATTTTTATTAGATCGCAAAGTGGTTTATCACGATATTAAGGTATATCACGGTATATGGTCCGTTTACCCTACATGAAATTACTTTTTTTATTGTTATTTTAATGTGCAGCTCACTGCATGCATTGAAATCCACGTAGATACGACCAGAGATATTTTTTCCCTTTCCTCCAAAGGTTGAACACCATACGGACATGTTCTGTCCTTGGCCTCCGCCCTCATCGGCTCTTGAGACCCCGTTGTTGACCGTACAACCCTCTCACCTCTCACTTCTGTCCTTGGAGATAAAACTGTACAGGATATGGCATGCTGTGACGTGTTTGAAGCCGCCGTTTTGTGCATAACAATATGGCGCTGAGTCCTGTGAGAGCTAGGAACACTTCTTACTGTTGCTTCCTTGAATAATAAAAACCTCTCCCAGATTAATGTAAATGATGCACGTAGGTAACGCAGTTTGGGAACTATTGATTTACAATGGGCCATTGTGATAGGTTAACGAACAAGAGGTCGTCATATTGTCACGCACAAAAAGCAGCCTTCTTATATCTCACACAGTAAAAAAAAAAAAAAAATTGTACATTTACAAGGAAAATCTTGTAAACTAATATCAGAACATTATCTGTCAGGTAATAAATGTCAGATGTCCGAAACCTTTTAAAGTGGTTATAAATAAATTTTTTGAACACCTTTAGGAACTAGAAACTTAATATTAATGAGTAAATTTTTCGATTTGAAACAAAATAAACCTAAATGACCTGTCACATTTTACAAAACATTTCGTAGTTTTACAGAAAATTGCTGTAAAGTGAACCAGATATTAGCAGTGAATATACAAAATTTGTTTGTAGATTTTCAGAAATGTTTGTAAATGTACAAAGACATTTGTAAACGTACAAGATATTTGTAAATATTACAAAACTTTTTGTAGTGTTCAAAAAACTTTTTTGGAAACAGGTTTCCAAAAAAACCTTTTTGTAAAAGTACAAAAAAAAAATTTTTGTGCATGTCTGGACTGTAGCCACTACCAAAGCAACTGTGTTGACCCCTTTATGACAGACATCGCCGCTGGTATGATGGTGTTGTTTCAACATTGCAATATATCGTCATACTACTACTGCCCGTAATGGTTCCAGCGCGAACTTTCTGCTCGTAACAGCAATACTGTGCCATATACCAGTGATACCAATCAGTTATGCGAGCGTCACTTTTTTCAACGCCAACATTAAGTCCGTTACTGTGTGGTAGGGATTAGAGAAACATACAGAAGGAACATGACGTATGTCTTAGGGCGAGGGGTGTGAGGACTTAAGGCGGAAGTGAGAGAAACCCATCCGCCATATTGGTAACTGAACAATGTTGTGTATTACCATAGCGACGTGCATAATGCGGCTGTGGGTTGACCAGTCATAACCTCGTTTCTCAATACACATACAGGAGCAGCTGATTACACTCCGCCATATTGCTAACTTAATAAACTAAGTGGGCTTGGCCCATGGAGGTATTAGTCTATGGAGTGGCATCTGCCGTACATTTCAATGGTAATCGTGTGAAGTCGATCATTTTCGAACTGCGCATGCACAGGACGTTATTTTTCATGGGTCGCCATATTTTGGGTGGCAAAACAATAGCAGAAAGCAATATAATTATGTAATTCTTTCATAAAAATTCACGCAAATTCTCTATTTGAATCGTACACAACAGTTTACAATTGCTTCAGAAATATAAAAAAACCGAATTAGCTCTCGCTGTGTGTATGTACTTTACAAACTTGATGAATTTAAATAAAAGTTTCTTACCTGTACAAAGATAATCCTCCGCAACGATCGAATCTGTTTGTAAGGCCAAGAACTGCACAAACTTTCACCATAATGTGTAGTTAACAAAAAACTAAAACATTTTCATTCAGCTCAATGCTATGTTTACATGTTTTTGCCACCACTAGCTCTATCCTTGTCTTTAAACGTCGTCTGTTGGCCGGCTTCAAATTTGCTCAAAGGCTTCCACTCCATAGACTAATACCTCCATGGCTTGGCCACGGTCTTAGAATTACAGGTTTGGATGCTGTCCTATCTATCAATGTTATTGAGTTGACCCCTTTATGACTTAAAGTGCCACTAGTAATGAAGTGTTGTTTAACAAAGCAATACAGCGTCGTACTATCAGTGCTCCTAGCGGCTGCGATTCGAATTTACTACTCGTAGTTTCATTTACGGAATGTTATAACCACGGACATTAAGGAACAGGTCTGGACACTTGGAGGCTTTGAGTAAATATAGGGTAGAGGGAGCATCCTCTATACAGCTGCATACGAAATTGTGTGTTCAGCATGTGTCACGTGACTTTACTGAAATATGCGCGGGAAATTTGAAATAATATTGAGAGCCAAGATAATAATTGCTCAGTAATCAAAACTATGTTGGGTTATTTTGGTACCTTATGAATATATGAACTAAGGAGAGCATAATACCATATTATCGCATAGTATAATTGCGTAGAAATTTCAGAACGACAAATGTAAACAATATTTGCCACGTTACTGTTTTCCTTAACACAGCTGTTTTTAGTAAAAAGTAAATATTAGCTACATACTTACTATAAGGTTTGGAACCGAGATCTTGGTGACAGCACATGACTAAGTATATATTCTGGAAGGTACGCCATGAGTTTCAAACAACACGACTGCATTTTTACGCCGATAAAACATAAATAAACGACACCAAACTCTCGAGACGATGTTGGACTCACATTTGTGACGTCATGCTCCTTCTACTATATACTACCTCTATACTTGGAGGTGAAAATTGACCCTCATATGACTGATTAGCGCCACAGGCACTCTGACGTTGTTATAACATTGCGTAACTAACAAGTAGCAGTTCGTGTCGCAGCCGCTAGGAGCACTGGTAGTACGAAGCTATATTGCATTGCTAAATCAAAACTTCATTACTTGTGGTGCTGTCAGTCATTAATGGATCGACTGAATAGCATTGGTGGATAGGCTAGTGTCCAGACCTGTAATTCTAAGAACATTGTTATAACAACACCAGTTTACCAGTGGTGCCAATCAGTCATTTGAGAGACAGTTTTCAATTCCAAGGCTGTTTCCGAATATTGCCTTGAAGGATCCTTCGCACCTTCGCATCCTTGGAAAGTGTATCATGAAGGATGCAACCATTTTTAATTCGTGTCCGAATTCTACCGAGGATCCAAGATGCACCCTTCCACACATCCTTGGCTCAAGGATGCGTGGCAAGCGTCCTTATGCCCTTGCGATAGCCATTTGTTTGAATTGGGAATTCGGAAGGTATGTTTATACACCGCGAAGGATGCATTGCTGTGAAAGATGCGAGGATTCAGGGATCCGAGGATTAATCCTATGAATTTGGAAACAGCCCAAGTGCCCAAGTGTCCAGGCTTGGCCTCAGTATTATGCTGCTACTGCTAGATCTGTTTGTTTCTCTCGTCTCTATTCTATGGTCGTGGTCACTGTAAAGTGCATTTTCTTTGTACTCTATGGGCCGTAAGGGAAACGGGCAGCAAACCTCAGAGTTCCTTTTGTTTCTCCGGGAAAGAGGTCACTACATGTCAGGCGCAGGTGCTACTATTCTTTTTCACGGGATGAGAAGCCACTCCCCCACTCCTCTTGAACTCCCCTCCCCCTCTTCCTTCCGTCTTATTCCCTACTTCTCGGCATCATCCGTGACTGGCTAGGGGGCGCTGGAATAAGAGGAAAGGAAGATTGACGGCGTTTTTCGGGATTCGCCATTCTGCCTACTTTTCGGAAACCTCAGGGAAGACTTGCTCTCACCTCGGTGTTTGGATTTCTTCCAGGTCTCCCCCCTTCCCCTAACATCCCCATTTCCTTTTGGAAGTTCGACTCCTGCCAATTTTCGCGTGTGCCGCGAGGGGTGGAGGAAAGGTTGGACGAAGTGTGAAGGGGGAGGGTGAAAGTATGCGGATTCCGTATCCTAAAAAAAGATTGATGGGGCTCGCGTTTCTGTACATAAAAGGAAGAGGATATGGGCAAAGTTACGGCAAATTCATCGAAATGTATCAATTTCCGGATAAAAAAAGGAAGAGGTTAAGGTGCGAGGGTTGCGGGTAAGGCGAGGGACTCGGTTCTTAGCAAGGGATTTTTCCCCCTCCTTTTTTTTTTTTTACACGCGCGCTGGGAAAGATCTTTAGGGAGCGTAGCGAACGTATATAAAGCTAAACTGGAGATGTAAAGTTGGATTTAGAGCCGGGAGGAAAAGGAAAAATGGATGCGGCGGAGTACTTCTGGGGTGGTTGAGGGGGGATGGTGGCGCCTACGGTGCAGCAGATTAGGGGAAGACGAAACTTTTCACCCCTCCTCGCGACTCCCGAGTTTTCTTATTCAATATCACCTGGAACTTTTCCTGTGTGTTGGGGCGGTGGAAATGGCTTTTCAATCAGTGTAAATAAGATCCGACGAAAATGAATTTCTCGGTAACGAAATCGGCGACAGCGGCTGTTCAACGGGGCTTAAAAGGAAGAGGGGTAAAGAAAAGAAAAAGGGATGGGGGGGAGGGTCGTAATACTCGATTTCGCGGGGAATAATTTTCGCGGATCGCGATTGCAAGCATTAAATCCACTATCGCCGCCCGCGCACACAGGTCTTGAAGGGATTTGTGAAAAAATAGAAATGAAAAAGCGTTGAAAAATATGTTTTTTTTCCTGCCGCGGTATTAACATAATCCATTCTTTAGTTTAATTATACGTGGAGTGAGCGCGTGCAATATCTATAGGCGTTTACGAAACGCTAGCTGATAGAGCTTAATTCGCGACCTCTGGATACTCGCTAAGTCATCACAGCTCAGTGACGGCATTCGGAGTACAACAATTTTATTTCAATTTCTTAATTTAATTGATTAGGATAGTGCAGTAGTGTTTTTTATGTTAATAATTAAAATAATGGAGCATCAGATTTTTTTAATTTCATTGACTAGGAAGATGATTGTAAGCATTTTTTGTATCTTCACAGACGAATTGTTCCCAGTTATTAAATTATTAGTACGCACGCTCTATTCAATAATTAACTCACATTTTTCCTGCTTTTATATAAATTCCATAATCACAGCTGAAATAATTTCAAAATTTATACGAGTTTAAAGAATTACATTACATCATAATTTTGTATGCAGGCCTATTAGAGTTTGAATGTTAATCAAACCAAACAGAAAAGTTCGTTAAGGTATATCTGTTACTGTTTGCTAAAACATTCTTTTTCTAAGGCAATGTTTTACACTAATGAAAGCAACCTGATCAAAATATGTTTTCTCGGTTTGTAGTGTACGAACGCCACACGGCTCGAGGCTGTGAATCTTTCGCAGCTGCCAGTTCCCTCCGCTCAAGACAAGCCTGCCACTCTAAAAAATAGTTTGTAAATTTACCAGACGTGTGTATAGGAGTGCTAAGAATGTAAGTATGGTAGAATAGTTTCTCAGACATCCATGTTATCACTCCTAAACCTAATTATAAAACAGTCAAATGCATACTAAAGTTACCAGACTTGTTTTGTAACAAGTGTAAAAGTTTGCATATTTACAAGACGGTACGCAGTATGGGACAATAACTTCCTAAACATTAGAGGTTTTTTTGCAGCTGTATACACTAACTCGACTCCCTTTTCAGTTGCAGGATTTACTCTCGTCAGAGATAGGAATATAGTTTTTATTTTTAGGAAGAATAGCTTACAGCAGTTGCAAAGTATCTGTACAGCCTATATTATTTTCCTAAATTATTTTACAAAGTTTTTTTTTTTTTTTTTTTTTTTTTTTTTTAAAGTTAAACGCAGGGAATGAAATTGTGTTCCACGACTAAACTTGCCGCAAATATGTGTGCCTTATTTTGTTGAGGAGTGCATATATACTCTGTCCACTCTAAGGTTGCAGCAGAAATATCAATTGATAATTAAATAAATCAAAGCAATTTAATTATATCGTGATTCCCTCACATTGTGATTGTGTTGTAACACAGTCGTGTTGTATTTTTTAATATTTCAAACGAAATTTAGGCTGTGCAAAATGTTATTGTCATTCACTTGAATGAATTAGCTGCAACCTTAGAATGGATAGAGTATAGTAGTAAAACTGAACTGGTTTGCTGTTTGCAAACAAATTAGGTGCCGAACGAAACAATGTTTACGTAACAGAAGAAACGCCGATAAAAAAAAGGTGAAGGAATTTTCGTCCTCACCACCTCCTTATAGACCTGCCTTCTATCGAACTTTTGCCGGGTGGTATCTGATGTTCGAAGGGGTAATCTCGTACGTTCGAGGCAACCTAATATTGGGAAATTGTACAGTTTAGATATGTTGATTAGTGATCAGTAGAGCCACGATTTTATGGCGAAAAGATTTTTGCACCGTTTGGTTTCCATGCCTCATGTTCACATCAGCAACTCTGTTTCATGGTCAGTGATTGGACGTTTTAACTGTCACACGTCTTGAGGTTCTACTGACAAATCACAGACGTATGATGTCACAATAGCCTCATTGTTATCGGTGCAGTCAAATGAGGGACGTGTCACGTTGCTAATAACCAGGAAGCAGAGCTGCCGAGGTGCACGCGAGACACTGAAACAACATGTTGCAAAAATCTTTTCGCGACAAAATCATGGCTCTAGTGATCAGGCACACACAGACTTGAATAAATTACTATCGAGGACTATTGATGTAGAGAGTATCTCATTATTTATTATTCTCATTCGACATCGTATATTGTATTCGATGGCTCCTTCTTGTCGTGGCAAGAGACAAACTTCGAAACCAAGGAAAATAGAAACAAAGCAGAGAGTGCGCAAAACAACTGGCACAAAAAAGGGATAGGAAAAATTAATAAAGATTGTAGTTCAGTGTACATATTATGTTTTGGAACGAAGTTTTAATTTTTTTCTTTTAAGAATTCCTTATAAAGAACTAAATTACTATACAAACTTACAGTCGCTACACTTTTGCTTTATTATTTGCTGCATGTTGGTTTATGGGACAAAAATTTCCAGGATAGAGCCCTGAATACTGTAGTAAATAAATATGGTTTGCTGAATAATAGTTAGTTCATGATTCAAGTAACAATGTACAGTACTTATTAGTAAAGTAAAATAATTTTTGAGGCCTTATGTTTACTTGATATTTTCATTTGTTAAAAAAAAAAAAATCGTAAATATTTATTGAAGTGTTTGTGTATGGTTCACAATTTTCGAATAATATACTGCATATATTTGTTCTTCGGTTTTTTCTTTCGATTTTTTATGTATCTATGCTGAATTTATTTGTCTCTTAAAATAACACAATTCGTTTTACTGTATACAATTTTCGTATATTTACAAATAAAAAAAAATGTAACATTCTAACTATAGCGTCTTTGTGTAGACACAATTTGTTACAAATAACATGCAATAATTTATCTTTTATTTGTAGCAGGGATATTTCTGTGGCTTAATTCAAGAACATCCAATATCAATACATCGTATGTGTTTTAATCAAGCATTGAAAGCCTGATTACCACACATACGATATAATGTCATTGGTTGTTCGTGTACTAAGCCACAGATTTATGGTTATAATATTTGTCACAGTACGGTTTACAGAATACAATAATTATTGTATTGCCAGATGTATATACATGGCGTGGTACAAATTATTGTGACACAATGCGGCAGTTATATTGTGATGATTTCAAATTATTATATTATAGCTTTGGAAGAGTCAGTGCAGGCATTTTTGTAATATGTACCATATAATGTAACTACGACAGTTTTTTTTAATTAGGTAGTGGATTCAATCAGCTTAGGTGGAAGTCATAGGACATATCACTAGAGCAGAATTTACCATTTTATTTGCCGAAAACAAAACGGTACAGTAGTTGTGTTATAAATACTAAGCCACGCCTAGAAACGCGTATACATACTTCATTCCTAGGAGGAATGTTGCTTTGAATGTTGTCAGTAATGACATCGCAAAGACAGCAGATTAAAGAACAACTGGTCGCGGATAAAGTTACCAGACATCCGGCAAACGGACAGGTCTCCTTTTTGTGTGTGTTTTTTTTTTAGCCCAGCCGAATTTTTTTGATGCTCAAAATTGTCCGGCTTTGTAACAGGATGAGACGTTACCTACATGAAATATTTTCTGTTAGTACAACTGCAAGGTAAATTTATCTTCATGAAGCTGCTATCACACACACAAGGTGGCTCGTCACATCATGATACATGTTACGAGCACTTGGCTAGTCACATAACCAGTGATGTAGTCCGGGGTATACGCAGGTATACCCTTTCGTTGATTCAACCCAGTGGACCTACAGCATCCCTTCTGCTTTCCTTCTGTTGGCGACCTGGTACCAAGAAATGGCCGTACCTTGCCTGTGAATATATCCTGTACTTATATTACCTTGGTCATGAGTATACCCTGTACCAATTTTGGCACTACAGCACTGCACATAACCATATTATGTTGTGTTCTTTGACATAATGTGTTTATACGTACCGTAAACTGGGTATACTTTGCACCAGCACATATAACTTTGCACCAACAAAAAATATATTTCCTATGCTGATAGTTCAAAGACCAGTGATTGTATCCGATGGTATTATATTATATATATTTTTTAAATACCCAGTCGTATGTGTCTTTATTTCACCAAACAACCCAGAAACAATTCTTTTTGGTGGTGCAAAGTTACCCATGCAGGTGCAAAGTATACCCATTTGACGGTACTTGGTTGTGTGTATGAGAAGTATATGTTCTTTAGTATTCTAAGTGTTATTTACACGAAAATATGTGTTCGTTAGTATTCAGATTGGTTATTCATATGAAAATCCCACACGGTAGTTAATTTACGGATTAGAAAAATTCTCACTGTCATCTTTTCCGCGAAATGACCACTTTTACGATATGAATGCCCTCCTTTTTTATTATAAGTGTCTAGTAACCCAAGTCGTGGAAACTCTTATCTCTCCCAGCACTGCTGTTTCCAGTTGATGACAGTTATGTGAGGGGTCGTACACTCTTCTCATAAATATTTCGTTGTTATAAATTTCCTATATTCGAATGATCAAGCTCTCCGAATGTCCTTAAGGCTAGGCATCTGGCGCCATATTGAATTATTTTATTTTTTGCTCTTATGAAATTCGGAGAAGGAAAAAGGGAAATTTTGCGATTATAATATATATTGTATATACCTTGTGCTACAATAAAAGTACCGCAGTTGAACTTTTAACGTATATGTAAGCCGTCTCAACAGTACAGCAGTTTTTTTATATTCAAAATTTGCTGTACTGTTTGCAACTTGAATGTACGTTAAAAGTTCAACTACTATGATTTTACTGTAGCGCAAGGTAAATAGAATTGATGTTATAAAACTAATTTCACATTTTTCTTCTCAGAATTTCATAAGAGTGAAAAATAAAATAATTCAGTATTGCGAGTGATGCCAAGCCTTAAAACTGGATTGCTCGCGGACGTTGATCGCCAAAATCCTGGACTGAACAAACCTACCTAAATCCATATGGTTACTTATTATACAGTACTTATTATAAATGCATTTGATTGGCTCGATGCGCCGTCGTCTTCGGCGCATGCGTACAAACCTCGAGCGAAGATTACTATTGTAACGAGCGGTGTATAATTCGTTGCGCGTGTCACATAGAGGATGAAGTCATTTCCTACCCCCCTCCCCTCCGCCCACATAACCTGCCCCCCTCCCCGCTGGGCCGACATCATCTCTTCATCCTGGTGACCCACTCAGGTGTACGTATCGACCCGCCCCTATCTCCCTCCATCCACCCTCCCCTCCTTCTGCTCGTCAACCGACCTTGACCTAACGCAATTCCACCCCCTTCGACTTTCCAGTGTTGCCAGGTGGACAGACTAAACCTGGGGGTCTGTTCCGTAACCACACCTCTGGTAAAGGTCGTCACTGAAAACATTCGCAGTGTATTACAATGTATTTAAATAAAAACGCAAAATTTTGAAATGAAAATAAAAAAATTCCAACTATTTAAAAAAAATTCTAATATATATATATATTTTTTTTTTTGCGAATTTATAGACGTCATGTTGTAGCCTACAGCATTCTGATTCACTGTGAATTTTTTTTTTAGTTTGATTTGTCAGTTGGTTTTAGGGGCGTACATGAAACCGGATAATGCAAATTTGTACGTTTAAGAGTCATTAGGCAAAAACTTGAGAAATACAAACATTTCCTAAGAGAAAGTTTTAGTCACAATTTGTGTCTAAAAATATATCTGGTATACATACACACATACATATGTGTGTGTGTGTATATATATATATATATATATATATATATATATATATATATATATATATATATATATATATACACATACATGTAAAGAAAATTGCTGCCTACCATGCCCCTATGGCCACAGGTACCTATTAATACTGTTTTTGAGAGTTTGAATTTAAAATTTAAATTTTTAAATCCTGAAAGGGAGCAAATATTTCAAAGCCGTTTCAATAGGAATGTTGGAAATTGTTTGTACTGAGTATCTAATTTTTTTCAAAACGTAAGTTTATGTAATTTTCGCTAAAAATCAACTTAATTACATTTTCTTAAAGTCGATAATTAGCCAAAATTATAAAAATTTACGTTTTGAAAAAATTAGGTTACGTAATAAAAATAATTTCCAACATGTCTATGAAACGGTTTTCGATATCTGCTCCCTTTCAAGACTTAAAAAATAAAACTAACTAAAATTGTATAAATAACTTTTATAAGATCGTAATTCAGGCTCACGCACTATCAGCGACACATAGGCACTGCAGGCACTATAGCAAGACCTGTGTTGTGACGTGTGTAACAGGTACGAGATACTAGGTAAGGCCATCAGGAACTGTTACAGCTCGTATCACATCGGCGTGTTCCCGCGATGTCTCCAGCCGGCGGGCTTTGTTTTGACGAAGGATGTGGCAGTGTTGCCGCTAATTTCCCCAGGGATGCTGTGGCCTGCGGAAGTCTTCAGCCTGGTCCTGACACGTTAGCGTTACTGCGTCTCTGTGTGTATGCGCGTGAG
Source organism: Medauroidea extradentata (assembly GCA_003012365.1). Lineage (NCBI taxonomy): Eukaryota > Metazoa > Arthropoda > Insecta > Phasmatodea > Phasmatidae > Medauroidea > Medauroidea extradentata. The sequence continues at coordinate 17,139 of PNEQ01011707.1, read as the reverse complement.
TGTTGGTGCGTGTGTGTGTGTGTGCAGCCCGCTGTGCGACCGGTTCACACCATCTGATCCGTCATGTCTACGTCTTTCACGAATATTACATTTTTATTCCTAAACGAGAGCAGATATTGGAAAACTATTACACACTATGTTGTCTAATTTTTTTGTGAACAAAAACTTATACAGATTTGACTAATAAGTTCATTAATGAAAATTTCCTTAATTGCATAATTATCTAGAACCATTGTGTATTTTGTCTTGAAAAATTAGTTAACATATTATAAATAGTTTTTTTTTTTAACAAAACTGTTCGATATCTACTTTCGTTTAGGATTAAAAAAATAAGTTTCCTAAAATCAGTAGAAGTGATGGATTATGGCTGTATACAAGAATTTATTTTGTGGCAAAGAAGGTATTTTTACTGTTAGCTTAGGTTGGGTTATTTATTCACGCAAGACAGTCTGTACGAACAACTTTACTCCACATTTCTACTGGCCTGTATTTTTTTTTAATTTAAAGTAAATTTCCTTGTAAATTAAGGGCCTTGCGAATTTTTACCGAAGAGTATTTTCTGCCTAGTTTTGGTCGCTAATTCATATGGCGCAGTCCGTGCTCACGAATTGCCAGACATCCTGTATATCTGTATGTTTTCTGACTTCGGAAAATCTGGGCTAGTTTACAATATATGTTTTTTTGTATCGGGTTTCCCGGGATCACGTAGTTGAGCAGAGGTGTACGCCCACGAAATTTCTTAACTTCCATACGAAAGTACGTAAACTGCATTCTAGACTGTTAGTTATATGTATCAATATAATCACCTCTGTGTTACGCGTAACGTCGACACGACTGTAATTCCGCCAGATAAATCCCAACCCGTTGCCAGTTAACATTTCGGCCGGTAATTTGGGGCCAGCCTAGCGCTGATGAGCACTAATTATGCGATGGCCTGCCGCTTATCGGGAAAATTAAATTATTTTAACCTGGCGCGGACAAACATGCCCGCAACGAGCTTCAGTTTCAGCTGTCAGTCTTCCCTCAGGGATTAATGCTTGCGTACGATGTACAGCTTCATTAAATCCGAAACATGGTCCCCGCCCTGAGCATGCAAAACAAGCTTGTTCATAAAACAATATGTAGGATGTTCGTGAAAGTATGTTACACATTTTGCGAGATTATTCCGTGTTAAAAATGAGGTACAGTTATATAATGCAAGTTTCTGGTTGGCACAAACCTTAACAGTTGCATGGTGCTGAGGTGTCCGCCCTCTCTTAGGGAAATGCCACTCATCGGCTCCACTCATATCCACCAAAATGAAGTCCCCCTTCCCTTTTCCCTAATATAAGACAGACACATTCATAACTCATTTGAAAAGTCCTCTAATGTTTCAACTTTAACGATAAAGCGATAAAAGCATCAGTTCAGAATTGTCGGTTTTTCGAAGCCAATTTGCAAAAACAAAGAAACAGCAATCCCAGACAATAGTTTGTGCCAACTTTCCGAGCAAAAATTTTTCTCGAGTAACGTATTTTTGAAGAACACTCTATGACGCCGAAATAATGTACATTTAACTACGGCGCAAGAGATCACGATTAACAAAAATGCATAATTCCGGGTAAATGTTTGCTAATAAAGTTGGCAAATATAATTATCAAGGATTGTTTTTTTTCCCGTAGTTTTTCTGTATTGACTTTCAAAATGTGTAGAACTCAATTGTAGAACTCAGAGCTTATTTATCTACCTCGCCCTCGGGATAAATTTTTGATTTAAAATTGACGTTAAAAACCAACATTAAAAAAAAGGAAGGATAAATTAATAACGCCATTTCAGGCGTGTTTTAATAATAACAATATCCATATATGTAAAAAATAGCTTTTAACACTGTTCGCCTTCATTAGATAATGGGGTTGTTCAAACGGGCTATATATCGCGTGTTGCCTACCTGCAAGGCTGCACATTTTGTACGTTCATTTTCTCGATAACGGTTCACTTGAGGAAGATGTGACAAGGCGACATTTTGTTTTAATTGGTGCCTCCTATTTCAAACTGTGTCGATTAATAGAACAAAATGCGATAGTAAAATATTCTATGCAAAATAATAATTAAAAAAAAAAAAAAAATGCATTACGAAACCCATTAGTTACTGAAAGTCAAATCTATTCGAAATAATTTTTCTTTCGCAGATTGGATATTTTGTTATTATTAAACCGCATGGGATAATTAGTATTCATTTCATCTTAATTTTGGTTATTTTAACTAATGTTGGTTTTCAGCGTCAAGATTCAATCACGAATTTCTCCCATAAGATATACGCCAGCCAAAAACTTTCATTACAATTGTTTACTGTATTTTTTTACGAGGAATCATATTGTATAGTATGTAACATACTTTCGTGAACATCCTGTATCCTGTGGATTATAGTTCAGTTACAGATTTACTTGTATAATGGATTATAATTACAACGCTGATTTTTGTACGATGGATAGTTAAGTTACAGATATTTGCACGGGTAAAATATCGTCGTATATTATTTTCGGCCTTGGAGTGGAAATATTTTGGTATGCGCTTAAGGGTTTTGCGTGATCATCTTATTGACCGCAGATCTGTATTAAAATAAATTATTATTAAATTAGTTTTTAAGAAAACTCTTTTTTTTCAGCAAAAGTGTTAGAAGTAAAATGTTTTAAGAAGTATGGCGATATATGTGTTTGCACCCAGAATCGAAAACATTGTCTCTAGCATTGAAGATTACTCACTAGCATTCACGGCCATATAAATGTATGCATTTTCCACGTGAACGCCCTTGAAGGAGAGAGCTAGATGCTACATTTGATGTATAGATTTTCTGTAATAACTTCTGTTTTGAAATATTTTTGTAAATGTGGCAATGTTGAGGCATAGAAGACATTTATGATGAATTTCGAAGATCATAATAGTTTTACGTTGATCTTATATTGGACTTGCAAAAATTCTTGAAAGTTAACCTGTAAATCCCATGCAACGATTCTGCATGACAAATTAAAATATTCTGTTATTATTTAAACCAAGAAGTTTACCAAGAATATATCCTATGTCTTGTCAAAGAGAAAATCTTGATAATACATCTGAATAAATGTTATGGCTTGGAAACAAAAGTACAAGAAAATTATACAACACTTCCCCATTTTTCGTCTTTACGTTTTTATTTTTATAATTATACAAGATATATTTTTTCTTTTTTAAACGTACACTGAGACTGAATTTAGCTCTTATGAAAGTTTTTATCTGTCATATTTTCGGATAATGGCTTGTCAAAGTAAAAATTTGAATGTCACGGTTTTAAGAGTTAGTGGACGCTAGCTTTTTTTAACGTCTGAGGCACGGAAACGGGGAAGGTGATAAGTCGAACACCTCTTCGCCTCTAGGCGTGGAGGACTAAACTAGCGTGAAGTGTTTACGTAAAAAGCGTTTTTCATTGGGACTTCAAGCGATGACCCTGTTATTTTATTTATGGGAAGTATGTGGTAAAGTCCAATGTAGGTTTCTATGATTTTGTTTTACGATTACGGTTGATATTGTCTCAGCTACAGTGACGTGAAATAGTAATTGTTAGCACTTTTAAGGAGCTTGGAAATCTTGTTTATAACTAGCGGACAGCATTTTTAAAATCATAGGGACACCGTTTACAGTGTATCTTCTTTTCGTAGATAAACTTATAGGAAAAATTTGAATAGTTACACAAGAAGAAAATGCATTCCGTACCACGTTACAGCACGTCTCATGCCCCAGATCCACTAACTCAAGTACGACACAGAACCAACCATTTTACCGAACTGAAATAATACTCACTGAATAACTACATTGTAGACTACAAGGTCTTCTATATGAAAACAAAAGTAAATTGTTTGTCAAGAATGCTGACATTTGAAATTGGAATGTAAAATATTTAAGAATTTTTGAAAAATACAAAATATATTTTATTTTCTGGTTTTATATAGGAGACCTTGTTAGCTTATGAAATCGTTATTCGGCGTGAATTATTTCAGTTCAGTAAGTCGTAGTTAAAACCGTGACATGCAAATTTCGACTTTGACAAGCAATTTTAACAAAACCATGATATATAAAAATACATTTCATCACATAAAAATTCAGTTAGTTACAACGACGAACTTGTACTTAACTCTGGTTTATGTTACTTTTGTGAATAGTGAAATTTTTTTTTTCAGCTGTTTCGTGTTATTAAATAATTCAGATTTTGAAGTTTCAACAATTTCAGAAATTCGATTTAGTTTCTGCCAAAAGTATTAATACGTGCACTGAAACAGAAATTATCGCGGAAACAACGGACAATTCGAAGGCGATCGATATCACTCCTCTTAAATGCCATGCTCTCCTGTTCCTATTGTTTTCACGATAATTATTTTTTAAGCCCAAACGAGAGCAGAAATAAAAAAAAAATTGTTTGCAAGTTTTGTTTAAAATGGCGACCTCCCTGTTCGATAACTTTGTCAAGGAAGTAAACACCATGGTTTTAGCTAATTATTAACGAAATGGTTAATTGACTTTTTAGTCAAAGCCATTTAGTAGTTTCACGAATTGAAAAACATCTGTTACGCCAAAAACCATTTCAAACAAAACTGCTGAGCAAGATTTGTAATATTGGCTGTCGTTTAAGCTTGAAAATAATTACCGCAAAAACACTGGAAACAGGACAGGATGGCCTTAATTACTTGTGTGGTAGTGTGAGTTCTGGAGGAAATTGATAGTCCCCCTGAGAGAAGGGTGATGAACAGAGGGGATTGGGGAGGGATGTGTGAATGACGGACAGGAAAATGCCAGGGGTAGAGGTCTATGTCAGGTCTATAGTCGAATCGATGTTTTCTCACGCGAGGCGAAGCTTTTAATACTGACGCTAAGAGTTAGCGGACTGGGCAGTTTTTCTTTTTTTTTACTTTTGAGGCACGGAGACGTGGAAGGGAATTAGTCGAATATATCACGACAATCAAACACCTCATCGCCTCTAGGCGCAAAGGACTAGAGTGCAGCGTTTTCGTAGAACAGTTTTTCAATAGGACTTCAAGCGAAGACTCTGTCATTTTATTTGTGGAAAGTTTGTGGTTAAGTCCAATGCAGGTCTCTAAGGATTAGTTTTACGATTACGATCGATATTGTATCAGCTACAGCAACGTGAATAAAAGTAATTTTTAGCACTTTTGAGGATCTTGGAAATCATGGTTTTAATTAGCCAAAGGCATTTTTAAAATCACAAGGTCACAGTTTGAAGTGTATCTTCTTTTCGGAAATATTTGTAATAGTTATACAAGAAAAAATGTTTTCCGTACCACGGTACAGCACGGCTGACGAGCCAGGTCCACTAACTCTTTTGAGGGAGAGTGTTACACAATTTTTATTGTATTTTCAGTTTTTGAGTTATAACATTTATTCAAATTGTTTTATCAAAATTTTCTCTCCGACAAAGTATAGGATGTATTCTAGGTAAACTGCTTGACATAAATATTAATGGAATCTCTCATTTAGTTGTCATGCAGAATCATTGTAATGGAATTATAGGTTAACTTTCAATAATTCTCTTGCAGCGATTCTGCATAACCAATCAATGTAAGATTCCATTATTTTTTACGTCAAACAGTTTACCGAGAATATACCCTGTGCTTTGTCGAAGAGAAAATTTAGAAAATACAATTTAAATACATGTTATAGCTCAAAAACTTAAAATACAATAAAATTGTTTAACACCCCCTTAAGGCGGCCGCCTAGCGGTGAGCAGAACTTCGGCTGGTATAAGATTATTAGAAAACTGCTCAACGCACATGTGTGATATCTTCTTGCGAATAGTATTCAGAGTACGTTAGACATGTGTATACCCATTTCCGGTTCACCTCTATTTATTAAGAGTGCGAGGTAGATAAATATACGCTGGAAACATCAATTGATTTCTACGCTTTTTTCGAAGCCAATATGGATAAAATACTCAATGACAATACTAGATAATGGTATTTGCCAACTTTATGAGTAAATATTTATTCTGAATTACTAATTCGTTACGCGTGATTTCTTGCGCCGCAGTTAAATGCACGAGGTTCCGGCGTCAGAGATTGTGCTTCAGAACTTCGTAACACTTGAAACAGTTTAGTTTAAAACGTTGTCTAAAACTATTGTCTAGGATTGCTATTGTTTAACTTCCGCAAATTGGCTTCAAGAGACCTACAGTTATAGATTAATGCTTTTAGCGTTTAATTATGTACCACGCTCTCTTAAAGCATGTTTTCTAGCGCCCGAATATGGCGAAAATGGCTATTTTGCGGCTCTTTTTTTATTTTAAAATCTTGCTGCAGAATAGTCTTGTATAATAAATTTTTATATCTAATATTACGTCATAAAATGATAGGGTCACCGCTTAAAGTCTCATAGAGGAAAGTTGTCAGCGAGAAGATTGCGCGCCAGTTCTGTGACTTGCACCTAGAGGCTAGTGTGAGGCCATAGCCATCTTTAGTACAAGGCCGCTGCCTTAGATCTGGCAACCTTGACAGCAAGGGTCATTTTAACACTTCTTTTGTCTCGCCAAAGGCAGCGACTTCCCCTGATTCGCCGGTGTGTAGGGCAGAATAACGAATCAGGTACAGCCATTGCCTTTGACGAGCTAAAATAAGTATTAAAATGACCCTTGTGCACGGGGTTGCCGGATCTAAGGCCGCGGCCTTCTACTAAAGATGGCTATGGTGAGGCGTGTACTACGTTTTCTTTACCGCTTCAACATTTCTAAGCGTCGAATGCGCAAAATACGTCTACCCATAGGTAGAGCCCGGTAATTTTCGCGAAAAGAATTTTGCAGCACTTTGTTTCAGTGCCTTATACGTGCGCACCTGCATCTCTGCTGTATGGTCAGTGATTGGATGCCGTAACACTCAGCCTGTGGAAGTTAAACCCGCAAATCACAGACGTGATGTGTAGGGCCCGGTAATTTTCGCGAAAAGATTTTTGCAGCACTTAGTTTCAGAGCCTTACGTGCGCACCTGCATCTCTGCTTTGTGGTCAGTGATTGGCTGCCGTAACACCCAGCGTCTGGAGGTTAAACCCGCAAATCACAGACGCGATGTGTCACAGTTATCGGTGTACTGATTGGCACAGTTTAATGAGTAACGACTTTGCACAAAAACACTCTGTCAATAGCCATGAAGTTGAGGTGCAGGTGTGCACGTAAGACACTGAAACAAAGTGGGGCAAAAATCTTTTCGCGAAAATTACCGGGCCCTAGTGATGTGTGACAGTTATCCGTGTACCGATTGGCACAGTCAAATGAATAACGACTCTATACAAAAACACTCTGTCAATAGCCATGAAGTTGAACTGCAGGTGTGCACGTAAGACACTGAAACAAAGTGGGGCAAAAATCTTTTCGCGAAAACTACCGGGCCCTACCCATAGGGGTACCTTAAGAGAAGTCATTGGCAAGAAGTTTCCCTGTAAAATATAACTATGTTTGTGCATTTATATATATTATGTCTGTATATGACTATGCTGGCAATACAACCTTTTTCAACGAAATATATAAAAGGCTATCGTCAGAGCCAGTGATATTTGGTGGAACTAATTCTGCTATAATTTGTTTCAATGCTTTATGTGAACACCTGTTTCTCTGCTTCATGGTCTGTGGTTGGAAGTTTGTAACTTTCGGTGTCTCGGGGTCCTGCCCGCAAATCACGGACGTGTGGTGTCGCGGTAACATTGTTCTGGTTGGTGCAGTCAAATGTGCCACACCTCTGCCCTATTATACTCTGCCAATAACCACGAACCTGCGTTGTAGGTGTGCACGTAAGACACTGAAACAAGTTGTTGCAGAATTCTTTCCACAAGAAATCACTGCCGCCAGCTATTATTAGGGGCATGGAAAATGCGCGCTTTCTTTGAGGCACAAAGTAGAAGTCCAGGAAATGTAAGTTCGCGTCACTTTCACAATTGGTCCTTGACTTATTTGACACCTCGTGTAAATCGCTGAGTCAGTAATATACACTCTAAATCTGAATTGGTGAATATTCACTGATTCACCCTGATGAATGGAGTAGTTTCAACAATTTGAGTCAGTGAAAGTAGTCACTGTTTAATTTGTGAATATTCACTGATTTCCTTCAGGAGTGCCGACATCTGACAAGTGAATCAGTGAATATTCACCGGTTTTTCCAGTTGTTTTCAAAGAACAGTTTTAACTTACTTAATCAGTGAAAAATTACTGGAAAATCTTTGGACATTCACTAATTAACTTGTGGATTGTTGGCACTATTTATCGGGATCAGTGAATAGTCACAGATTCCACAGTGGTTTCTCACTGATTCAGTTTGTTGAAACTGCTCCATCCATCGGCGTGAATAAGTGAATATTCTATAATTCAGATTTATAGTGTAAAGTTAACTCAATACAGGCTCATTTCACAGTGTCAGCGAGCAGATAATGAACAGCTGCTGTTTGCATGAGTGCATATATGTTCTTGGAGGCTAGCCTACAGGTCAGTGAACCCGCGAATTTTTCCAGTCTGTGGCTATTATCTATAAACCACGCTTTACTTTAGTCCTATCGTCTATCGTATGTCATTAAAGAGATAAGAAGCAATGAACGAGGCTAAAAAATGAATGTTTATGGCTTCGTTGTTCAGTTTCCTGTAGGTAAACGAGGAACGTAAATAATGGAATCTGTTGTTCAGTCCTTTAGCTTCCAGCACGTGTAATAAAATCACGCAGTTGCTGTTATTGGACTACAACAAGTGAGGTCGCGACCAGGAAGTGCGCGAGCTGTAAGGTCGAATCTCCCTGTCAGATCGGTTTTACGCTTTTTTCTTATAAATCAGGGAATAGAAACATTGCTTTACTTTTTTCACGCTGACAAGGCATAGTTAGAGCCACGATTTTATGGCGAAAAGATTTTTGCAGCATTTGGTTTCGATGCGTCATGTGCACACCTGCAATTCTGCTATATCGTCTATGATTGGATTATTTTACTCTCACTGGCTTTGTCAAATTATGGACGTACAGAATCACAATAATCTTATTCTGATTGGTGCAGTCAAATGAGAAACGTGTCTGAACATAGACACGCTGCCAATAACCTTGAAACAGAACTGCTGATGTGCACGTGAGACACTGAAACAAAGTGGGGCAAAAATCTTTTCGCGACAAAATCGTGGCCCTAGGCATAGTTTATTGTTTCATTCACTTTTTGGAATCCATATGGCATTGTTTCTGTTAATGTTGCGGCCTCTGTAGTCGCTCCCGTAAATAATGCAATTTTTCCTTTTCAGCTGTTTCCCGTTGCAAAATAATGAATATATTATGGTTCCAGCAATTACAGAAAACCGATTAAGTTTGTATCTATGCTTTGTCGTGACAAAAATTTTGATATATCGACTGGAACAGAAGTTATCGAGAAGAAACTTATAAATCCAAGGTGGTAGGCATCAATACCCCTTAACACACGCTCCATCGCCTCTATGCGCACAACACTCAATTGACGTGTGCAGTGGCGTATCGTGATCGTGTTCTAAGACATGCAATATAAGCTCCGACTATAAACTTTGAGCAGACTCAATGTGCCTGCCTGTCATATAGTCTACAATAAACATGTGTTGAGCAAGTAGAGGAATATTATAGTCTCTTGTACGCTACTGTAAGAAGAGTGTACCTGCTGCTACAAGTCTAATGGTCCTACAGACAACTCAGTGTTGTGTATAGTCACTTCTTAGCATCGTATGCCTTGGAACACTACCACAATACGCCACTGGACGTGTGTCTCTTCTCGGTGTTCCTATTTGTGCTGATTTTGTGAATATATAATTTTTTAAATCTTGAGCGGGAACAGATTTTATAAAACAGTTACGTTGATACTGTTATGTTAAGAGTGGTTTTTACTACGAAGTATAATATATTTTTTCCAAACGACAATCTATGAATTTTTTGTTATTATAAGTCAGTAATTAGTAAAAATGAAATGATATATATATATATTGTTTATTAAAGTAGGCTACACGGTAAATACAATTTCCAACACATCAACGTAGAAGTGGACGTGCCCACTCCACAGGCGTCCCTCGCCCCGCTTCATCCGTATTCTTCGGCCAGCGGTGCCATGCCTACGGAAATTTACGTATTTATACGGAAATTCGTGTTTGGTACGGTGTGCGGATATATGTTATTATCCGCACATCGAAATACGAAAATTTCTCTCTCAAGGCGCCCGCCTACTGGCCGTGTGTTTCTGAGAGACCTCAGGCACGGCGCCAAGGGCGATGTTGACTGGCTCATCTGGTGCAGTATCGCCTCTACCGCAAGACACTGAAACGGCGTGCAGTGGTATCGTTAGAGATAGAATTATGCAACATTTTGTTTCAATGACTCGCGTTCACATCTGCAGCTCAGTGATTGGTAGAGGTACGTAAATTTCGCAGATACATTCCAGGTCAGGTTGAACGCCAATTATGTATACTTCATTGTCATGTCTGTGGCTTGCTGGCGGCTGTTACGAAACGCGTTTGACTACTGCAAGCCAGTAGTAAATAAGAAAATAATGCGAAGTTCTATCGCTTGCTGCCTGCTTGTACGGTTATAAGCCAATACATAATCGATTGTGGCCAGTGGGTGTATAGGACTGATAAGTCTAGGCTGCTGCCAGATGAATCCGCGAAATTGACGTACCTCTAGTGATATATGGGATCTACCCGCAAATCACGTTATTCTCATTGGCTCAGTCAAATGAGTGACGCCTCTACAGGAATGCACACTGCCAATAACTACGTACCAGAGCTGCAGATGTGAACGCGAGGCATCGAAACAAAAGGTTGCATAGTTATTTTCACCAAAAGTCATTCCCTCTGGGTATCGTAGACCACTCACCTGACCGACAATAGACCCATCTTATTATTGGTGGGAAGTTTTAAGCAAAGTCCATTGCTAGAGACACTGGAAAATCGCGAAAATATTTAACAAAGTCTCCAATAAACTGTAGTATCTCAATCGTGACACGTGTGAACAGTTTTCTGGCAAACCACACGCGTTCGGTGTTAAAACTCTTCAGTTCTAATTGGGTCTGTTGAAGAGAGGCCCAGTGCTTCATATAAACTATGGCTAGAGACACTGGTAAATCGCGGGAAAAGTTGATTGTTTGCTAGGTTCCAACATACTATGAATGGAGGCACGAGTATTTCGCGTATTCATCTGGCAACAGCCTAGACTTCTCAGACCTGTACACACACTAGCCAAAGTCAATAAATATCCATTGGCTTCTAACCGAAACACGTGTTACCACAACGACTTGTTTCCTTATTTATCACTGGCTTGCAGTCGTCAAATATGTGTTAAAACAGGTGTCGTCTAATCACAGAAGGTGTAGTGAAGTATACATTATTGGCATTCAACCTGTCCTAGAATAAATACGCGAAATAATCGTGACTCTAACTATGTATAACACTGAAGGTTTTGCACCTACATTGGCTATCGTTTGTATGAAGTACCGTGTCCCTCTTCAACAGACCCAATTAGAACTGAACAGTTGTAACACAGAACGTATGTGATTTGCCAGAAAACTGTTCACACGTGTCACGATTGAGATACTACAGTTTATTGGAGACTATGTTAAATATTTTCGCGATTTTCCAGTGTCTCTAACAATAGCCAATGTAGGTGCAAACCTTCAGTGTTATACATAGCATGTTGGAGCCTAGCAAACAATCAACTTTTCCCGCGATATACCAGTGTCTCTATCCATTGCATGTTTTTAGGGCAGTTTGACACAAATATCGTGAGTAGTTCTTCAGATATACCAGGTTGAAAAAGCAGTTTTCGGCCATTTTTAGGGGCTCCGAAATGATTTTCCCAAATGTTGTGATGCTATTTAACTTCCTTTCTGTGATCGTTTGAAGTATATTGTCTTTACTGAGCGAGGTGGCACAACGGTAACACGTTGGACTCGTGTTCAGGAGGACCCGGGTTCGATACCCGGCTCCGGCCATCCTGATTTGGATTATTCCAAGGTTTCCGAAATTGCTCCAGGTTAATGCTGGGATGGTTTAAAATTTAGATTTCAGTCATCGCACAATAATTACACTCATATTCCATCAAATAGTGTCACTTCGTCGACCTAATACAGTCAAACGTAGACGATTTTTTTTACAATTTGGGCGAGTGAATCTAATATGTATGATGCATCATAAAAATGTACGAACTTTCTATTTTCTGCATAAGTAGTTCATTTATTCTTAACTTAAATAACATTCTCAGTATTTTCGAACATTAAGTACCATTTTTGGAGCAAATTCGTGACCGTCCCCTTAACTTGGATTTAAGGTTTTCATCGTAAATTAAGGACCACAGGAATCGTTTTACTTTTTGCTCACGTTTTGGATTCCTTACATACAGTATGTTGCAAAGTCCCATGTCAATATTCTGGGAAGATAATCGTTACATGTAGAGGAACAAAAAATGTTATGTGGACATAGGTCCGAAAACGTACCGTTTCTGCGCTACAGTTGGCAATACATGACGTACGGTTGACAGCGTGCAGGTAGGATCATGTTGCTGTGAGGCATCGTTACAGCAGTACGTAACATGTTACTATGCCACACACTACGCCAATAACACACAGTCAGTAGGAACAACTGTGACACAGCAACATGATCCTGCCCGCGCGCTATCAACCATACGTCATGTATTGCCAACTGTAGCGCAGATACGGTGCGTTTTCGGACCTATGTTCATATAACACTTTTTGTTCCTCTACATGTGACGAATATTGACATGGAATTTTGCAACATCCTGTATACTATTGTGACCAATAGTAGTTACTGCGTAGGATAAACAGTCTTGTTTTTAACCTTATCACTATTACAAAATATTGGCGATATTTAACTAACAACAATTTCGTAAAACACGAAAATATTTTATCTATACCCTGTATTGCCAAACATTTGGGGACGCCCACTGAAATAGACGGTACCGAGAGAAAAACAGATAAATCAAAGGCGTTAGGAAACATTTGAACGACAGCTCGTGTACGAAAACGACACCACCTCTAGAAAAAAAATACTGAAATTTCATGCGGCTACTACGGAAACCCATTTTTGTAAATCTGGCAACACTGTCGCGGTGTGGAGCAGCGATTCCTCGCGTGTGCCTCGCCCGAGGCGACGGTCGGCAGCTTCATTACGTTGCCAGAAATTCGATATCCACCCTGCGTCGAGATCCTGGCGGGGCGTGATATATCACCCCTCCCTCCCCCTTCTCTCGCCGCACCGCTGGAGATGATATCCATTTTTAACTGGACCATTTGCATTCGGAACGCGAGCCGGCATTCCGAGTTCAGCCCGCCCGGGCACAGGTACACTCTGTTTCCTATATCTTCACCGCATTTCGACACATTTCTTTCCTCGGCCGTTCGCTGTTGGCATCGCGTCGTCATGCAAGACAATATTTACATGCACGGTCAAGAACGTTGGGCGTATGTAGGCGTGGGGTTGAATTGAATAGCTTTTGGTCAGCACTAATATCTAGGTATTCAGCGCTGGTGAAGGGTGTCATGGTGTGACTATGAAGCAGCGTCGGAATGCATGGGCGGGGGAAACGGGAGATCCCAGAGAAAACCCGCCAACCAGAGGCATCGGCCGGCACAATTAATGATAAAATCCCGGGGACCAACCCCGCCGGGAATCGAACCCGGATCGCCTTGGCGGGAGGCGAGTGTTCTAGCCACTGCGCCAAGCACGGCCCTTGGAGGGGAAGGGGGGTCGGTAGCATAGTTGCCAGAACTATGGAATATCAGCAGGAAACCATGATTTTCTTTTTTCACCACTTCGTTTCAGTGCCTTACATGGACACCTGCAGATCTGTTTCGTGGTTACTGCTTTTAAGGATGTTCAAGTGCGATAAAGTCATACATTTATATCTATATGAAATAGTGTTAGTTTTGTAGACGAAACTTGTGAGTGCAGTTTCCTCTTACGAAACCATTTTAGCTCTCATAGTTTTCTCATAACGGTGCGTCAAAGTCAAAATTTGCATGTTACGCTGCCATGCAAATTGTGAAAACCAATTGACTTACATAAGTGAAATAATTTACAGCGAAATAATATGCCATGAGGTACGCAATAAAACATTTGAAAACATCTCATGAACTAATTTTCGATTCGAAAAGAAATTGCTGAATTTGCAGCTTTTTTCTGTACTTTTGCGATTTTTTAAAAAATTCAAATGATACACTGTGGGTTTTCAAGGTATTTTATTGCATAGCTCATGGAATGTAAATTCACAGTGAATAATTTTACTTAAGTAGGTCAGTTGGTGTTCACTATTTGCATGGCAGCGTAACAAGAAAATTTTGACTTTGACACCCCGTTATGAGAAAACTATGAGGACTAAAACTTTTCGTAAGAGGAAACTATTCTCACGAGTAGCGTTTACAAGACTAAAACTATTTCATTAAAATATAAAACTCTTATCAGCGTCTTTTGATTCTACCCGCTTATCGCCGCGGCAACCTTACTCTGATTGGCCCATTCAAGAATGTGACGTCGCTACGCAGTAACACGCTGCCAATAACTGCGAGGCAAAGAGCAGAAGCGCACATAAGGCATGGAAACCAAGTGTTGCTAAAATCTTTTCGCGAAAAGGGGTCTCTTAAGAGGGCGTGGTACATAATTCAACGCTAAAAGCATCGTTCTATAACAGTAGGTTTCTTGTAGCCAATTTGCGAAAATTAAACAATAGCAATCCTAGACAATAGTTTTAGCCAACGTCTTAAACAAAATTGTTTCCAGTATTACGAACTTCAGAGGCACAATCTCTGACGCCGGAACCTCGTGCATTTAACTGCTGCGCAAGAGATCACGCGTAACGTATGAGTAACTCTGGATAAAATATTTACTCATAAAGTTGGCAAATACCATTATCTATGATTGTCGTTCAGTATTTTATCCATATTGACTTCGAAAAAAACGTAGAAATCAGTTGATGTTGTGAGCGTTTATTTATCTACCACGCACTCTTAAAGTACCAATAAATGTACATTCTATAATAAAAACTCTTCTTTGCCATATCAGAACTTTGTGGTACGACGAATAAAAATGTTTGTTTGAATAATAACCATTGAAGTATAACTACAATAATGGTTATGGCATGTGTGTGGTCATTAAAATAGTTTAGTAGTAATATTTATGGTGAAGTTGGTTGTACTTATTTTTAAACAATCTGTGAGTTGAAAACAGAAGGTTTTTTTTTATTTGCTACAAAAATTGATTGGTTTTAAAATAATAGATTTTTAATGAACTTCTTTGGCAGTAAAGTAAGATTTATTTATCTCAAGTTAAACAGCGGCAAATCAATTATGTCATTTGTAGTTAAGAAAACGTTTTTATGATGTACGATATCAACCAGTGTTCTGATTTCGGTGAAATAACTTTAATTACGAATTACACACAACTTTGAAGTTTGAAACACGTTTCTTACAACCAGCGGTACCGATTAATTTCGTGAACATTACGTCCAAGTATCGCTAATCTCGAACTTCATCTTGTTTCTTAAGTACAGTACTGGCGATGGAGAAACAAACATTATTTGCCGCAGTCGGGTGGTAGCTGTCTGGTGTCCAAGTTAAGTCAAGTCTTCGAACAGAAATAATCACGATAATCAATTTCAAGAATGCTGGTAAGACAATCTTTATAGCTTTATGTATCTTTATGAAAACAAATCACCAGCAGGTAGATGGTTAGATCAAGGAAGAATATTTACCAGCCTACCGCTTTGGGTTAGTGAGAGCTAAAGATTGCTGTGGATGGCGAAGTCTTGACAGGGAAGCAGTTACCTAATGAATTCATAAATAAATGACGTCACGACGCTCAGCAATGAGTGACCTGACAAGTAAAAATTTATGAAAAAAAAAAAAAAAACTAGAAATCCACTACTAGCCTTAGCTGTAATACCTCGCAATCAAAAACGGAATAATAAAATTATTCCCGTTCAGTATTTCCTTTAGCAATGTCATCGTAGAATCTAAAATTGTCGACGGATAATACATCATACATGTACAACATATAAAAAGTACCCTATGCTAAAGTTACTCGAAATACAACATAACCAGGCATGAGATTTGGTTCTACAACGGCTATTTCACTGGCCACACACACACTAGCTGCCCCGACAAACGTTGTTTTGTCGCATAAATAACTTATTGTAAGTGTGTAAGGATGTGGTATATAAGTGGAAGAGGTCTAATAATAAAGAAATTAATAAATAATAAAAATAGAGCAGCGACACCTGGTGGGGATGAACTGGTATCAGCACGTGGGGATAACTGATCAATTATCACTTACACAGTTATCGACCTGGTTCTAAAATTAATAAATTTAAAATATTTACTAAACAATAGCACTTAGGAGTAAAAAAAAATAGATAAAAGCCTTCGCAAACCTACCGAATGTATGTACAAAATTTCATTGAAATCGGTTAAGCCGTTTCGGAGAAGTATGGAAACAAACACTGTGACACGAGAATTTTATATTTATATATATATATATATATTATATATTTAAACGTACACACACAGATTGCTGACACGCTTACAATCATTCCGTGCGCACACTAGTTTAAGTGAAAATTAAGTTTTTTCCCCTTTCTTTTTGTGGAAAGTATTGGTGTGTTGACATTAATAGTAAATTGATATGAAGAAGCTAGTATTCTCTAAGCCACTCAATCTTGAAATAAGTGAAAAGTCGACGTTTCATGTAGGTTCTCTGACCATCCTTACCGTATACTCGAAGATAATTACTCACGGTTAAGGCTCTGCTACATAGAGACGGTGAGTCGTCGGTCGGTGACCAGTCGTTGCCATTCTGCTATCTGATTGGAGAATGTGACCATGACGTCAGAGTCGTTGTCGTGTTGTTGTCGGGGACGGTGGAGATGGCCAACTTTTATCTTTCACCTACAACTCGCCGACAATCCACCGACTCGCGATCATCAGATGGCCACTACAGTTTTTTGATTAGCCATATATATGCGCCACGAAAATTACGAGCCAATTTAAAGTGAAAAGTTTCTATTCGCGTCCACTACGATTTGTATTGAACTTATTTTAAAGTATTTACTGCACCATTTGCAACAAAATTTTGCAAATATAAAAAGA
>PNEQ01011704.1:0-15114 GCA_003012365.1 Medauroidea extradentata | reverse complement strand
TATAGCCTGGTTCAAACTTCGTGGACTTCTCTTCGCCGCCTTCAGGTATTGATTCAGCAATGACCTTGTCTTCTCCGGCAATAAGATGGCCACCTTCTTTACCATGGAGAAGTTCTTGACACTCATTCCTCAGCTCATCCATTTGTTGCTGCATGCTATTTTTCACATACTCCATCCCTGTCTTTACAATGTCTATTTCCTCCTTTATGCTGCCTACCTTCTCGTTTACAGCATCTATTTTCTGGTACACCATTTCTTTTACACTATCTACTTGCTTATTTATGTTTTCATTTATGCTATATTTTACACTATCAATTTTCTTTTCTACATTTTCATTTACACTATCAATTTTCTTATCTACATTTTCATTTACACTATCAATTTTCTTATCTACATTTTCATTTACACTATCAATTTTCTTATCAACATTTTCATTTACACTATCAACATTTGCATTTACACTATCTCTGACAGAATTGATTTGGCCACTTAATTGGCCACTCAATCCCTCAATGAGGGCTTTCAGTGCTTCTATTTCAGCTGATATTTTTCTTGTAATCATTCACATTTACAATTGAAAATTAAACTTAAAATTTATGAAGTTGTTCAATTTAATTAAATAGCAATTGTGTGCAATGATTCAGTTTGCAGGATTAATTATTGAATTTACTTTATGCCTCTATCCCACTTCTGACACCAGTGTTACAAGTTTGAGACATAAACTTTATATGTGGGAAATTCCCATGAGTTCTTTGGGATAGAGGTCTTATAATTACAAATAAAAGAGTTAAATTAAGTACTGGATTTAATAGCTCACAAAGCTACGAAATACACAAAACAGTAATCAACTAGAACTCTCACAGCACAATTAGTTATGCACACAATTACTCCTGTGTCAGAGACACGTTAATTAACTTTGACAATTAAAGCACAAGAAAAGTCTACCATCAATTAATTAAACATTATAAATCACAATAAAATTCAGTCAAATATCCAATCAACAGTATTTCAATAATGACCATGTACAACCTTATCAGTCCGAAGTGGTGCTGGCTCACCATGTGCTGCGCAGCACCCCGAGTGCACCGCTGTCTTCACTCTTGAGGTCTTCGGTTCGACTCCTGTCGCGCACCTCCTCTTCGCCTGTCAGCCCGCCGCAGCAGTCCTCTTGTATCGCCAACACTGCTCCGCAGGTAGCCGCCTGCCGCCTCACAGTAGACTTTGATGTCCCCAAGATGTCTTCACCAGTCTCCCTCCACAGGCGTAGCACCTTCCTCTAGCACTTCCAATAGCGAACTCTGCTCAAATGTGCCGATTCTGTGGTTTTATACTAGCCCAGACAGTCGGGTGTTCCCCGCATTACAGGGGTCTAAAAATAGATATTTCATCATGTTTCGGATGTGCTTGTAGTCACGTCGGCCGCCCTCGAAGGGTTAAGACGCAGTTGGAACAGGTATCTATGACGTAGTTTCGGCGGGTTTCCCACTATGAGCCACCCGGGCTTTGAGTCATCGGCCAGCCCTCAAGGTGTTACGAAACAGCCGCCGACCACTGGCCTCCAGGTACATGGCATGCAACAGTATAATTTTAGGCCTAACGTGTCCTTCGGCGTGTCAACGAAATTCGTGGACAGTGTAACATATTCTTCTCAACAATGTACATGTACTATATAAGTCTATCGGAACTGTAGGCCTAATCAAAATTTTTTATTTCAATTGAATATTATTTTAAAAATTCATATATAAAAACACGCATTATAGAATTGCAAATGTTAAGTAAATTACTATTCTTAATACAACTAGTAAAATTACTTTTCGCTTTAATAACAAAGTTTATGTGCTCAATAATACATTACTTGGTAACATTAGATACACAGAGGTTTTTATGACAAGAATAATTTCAAAATAAATAAATAATTAGTTTCTTTTTAAATTAGTATTAGGTCAGATTTAATTACAAGTAAAAAAAAAATATTTTACAGATCAAGTAAGGAAAGCTACGGAGATTCAGCGGTAGGGTATGTGAAGCTGAAGAGAGAAAGAAATGTATGCACTGTTATTGGTCAAATCTGCCCCGAACATAAAATACACAAAAAACTATACACAGTGAAAGCCCTCATAAATGAAGAACATGTAGACAGTGTTGAATGTGAAGACTGTGCAGCATCCTCAGGTAATTCAATACATTTATTTAAACAATACATGTTTTAAAGTATGGGGAAAATATAACTCAGCCTATAGTTTGTGGTTGAATATTCTGTAGTGCCTCTTGCATGGAAGTTGTATTAAGTATAACAATAATAAATTAAGATGTTTACAGGAAGCTGTAAACATGCTGTAGCATTTATCATGGGGTTGCATCACAGGAGTGAAGAACCTGCTCTCACTTCTGTCACATGCTACTGGAAGAAACCAGCCTTATCAAGCATAGGAACGTCCAGGAAATGTGCCAAAATTAATGACCTATTCAAAAACAAACATTTAAAAAACCAGATAGAATCAGACAAAAGTTTTTTAGGTGATGTTGTTACAGAAGGTTTAAAATTAAAATGTAATAGTCAGATTTTAAGGCATTGTTCGTCAGACACAGAAAACAAACTATATTTACATATGTACAGTTATAAATTATGGGGTGGGGAGAATATTAATGAGTTTCTAGCTTTTTGTGAGGCTTCAGTAAGCAGAAAACTTTGTATAGACGCATACAAAGCAACTAAACGGCAGAGTGAATGTCCTTTATGGCATGAGCTTAGGTACTGTCGGGTAACAGTTTCAAAACTTTTTGAAGTAGCTCACTGTCAAAAATCTGACCGCACACTTGTGGAGATGTTGCTAGGTTCAGTAAAACTCCGAGACACTGAGTCAATGAAAAGGGGTAGGTTATTAGAAGAAAGTGTGCTAAAAATTGCGAGCATTCACTGCGGAAGGAAACTGGATACTTGTGGCTTGTACATTGACACCAAAAATCCTATCTTAGGAGCTTCCCCAGATGAAATTTGCAGTGATTTCGTTGTTGAAGTAAATTGTCCTATGTTACAAAAAACAGTGAAAAATTACATGCGACAAAATGGTAGCCTTGCACCAAAATACTACAGTCAAATACAGTTGCAAATGCACTTGCTTGAAAAATCGAAGTGTTTGTTTTGCATTGCAAGCCCTGATTTTGAGGAAAGCAATGATGTAAAATTTATCTGGGTGGATTATGAATTACAATTCATAAATGAAACCATACATTTAGCAATGAAGTTTTGGGGAAAAAATATATTTCCCAGACTGTATAACCAGTTTTAAACATTTGATAGTATAGCTAAATCTTTTTACACCGAGTACAATATGATAGTTTATTTTCAAAATTGTATTAATTCCTGGAACAAAAACTTTGTTCAATTTATTTTCTGCTGTCCAGTAACTAATATTAATCAAAATAATGTTTTCCCAGTTTTCAACTAAAAATAGTAGGCTTTATATTATCTTATACTGTGCTAGTCATATCAGGTTTTGATATAGCAAATACATACAATGCCACATACAGTCCTAAAAACGATCATTTGTACACGCTTAACAACAACTAATAGGTAATTTTAAACCTTCACTACATTTTTTAACTTGCATATTTATGTACAATTTACTAGTTTCGTCAAAAATATATGTCAATTGGCAATAATTATGCATGCATTTAATCTTTTACATTTAAACCTAGGCACATTTTTTTTCAGTTCAAACACAGTTACATCTCTGCATGTTCTAGCCATTATTGGGCCTACATATTCATTTTATTAACTGATCTTGTAAATTTATTAGACCACAAACAATAACAACGACATCATCCAAATATCTAAGCAACTTGTGATTTACACAAGCATGGGGCCTGAGAAACTTAAATTCTCGTAACCTCCTAATGACCCTTTCTATATGTATTCGTATGCTTGCAATCTGTCTTGTCAACAATACATCTGATTTTGAACTCTTCTTACCTGATATAACACTCGGTGGTCGAATGAGAGTGCAAGATTTACATACTAGTAGCTGTTCAATATGTTTGAAACCTCTGTCAGCTCAGCTAAGACTGCT
The DNA here is from genome assembly GCA_003012365.1 of Medauroidea extradentata. NCBI lineage: Eukaryota > Metazoa > Arthropoda > Insecta > Phasmatodea > Phasmatidae > Medauroidea > Medauroidea extradentata. The sequence goes on along the minus strand of PNEQ01011704.1, from coordinate 11,044 downwards.
GCACCTGATGGAAGTTAGTTCAACAACTCACAGTCCTAAAAAATTGTGGTATCAGTAGTACGCCCACCATACCCCTCAGACATAAAATTCACTTAACCATCTGGTGTTGATGAAATCAAATATTTAGCTGTGTTACATTACTTGTACTCTGACCACGTCAGTGCTTGGTTGACAGGATTACTTGGTTTTTCTATCTCTATTTCCAAGCAATCAATGATGCTTTCGACGTGTGAATACCTAGCCCTAAACTGAATAGGTAGAAGTTTCTTTATCGTAAGTTTTGGTGACCATACAATTAGTTGTCGTAAAGCAGAGCACATCAAAGGGACATTTTTTTGCAAAACATTTGCTTGCATGTGACTCTGATACACCAAAATCATCACCTAGTTCACAAAAGGTGTGATCTGTTCTAATTTTCTTTAGTGATAAATAAATATCTAGGGTGCTAAGATGGGTGTGTTTCTGCAACAGATTAACAACAAAGTATCACTCCTGTGGTAAACCTAAGTAACATCTTAAATTAGAGTTTATTATTCTCACAGACCTTTCAAATGATTTTTTTTAAATTCGTCATTAAACATGTCATCATCTGAAGGAGAGAAACTTGAATAACTAACTACATCACAATCAGACTCTGTTTCATGAGAACTTGCTTCATCATTACACATTTTAGTATACAGTGGCACAGTAACTCTAGTTTTCAAAGGCGATGTAGCTTTTGTGCATAATTCTGACTTAATTGGGGAACATTCAGAGCTAACAACATATGTCGAACACTGTATTCCTTTACTCTTAACATGGCATTTATTCTTAGATAAGTTAACTTGTATAGAAAAGTCTTTGTTTGTTGCAATACATCGGTTCCCGAATTTCTCACAGTTACTACTGCACTGTCTTCTCTGTTTGATGTGTCTGTTGCACATTCTTCTGTCGCACATGACATAGCCTCGTGAATTATTTCCATTTGCAAGCGTTTCACCGCTGCAGATCTTGGAGGTCCTTTTCCGATCCACTTGGCACGCAAATTTATGTGGGACCACATTTTGCTTCATCCGTATTCTGCATTTCTTGATTTTGAATTCCATATAGTTTTCCATGTCATTTTCAAGCTAAATGAAATAAAAAGACACTTGAATTAACAGCACACTCGGCATAAAGGAAGTCTTTAAATACAACTGGCATACAAAGATTTACTACTATTAATTTTCCTATTAGAGTTAAAGCGGTGACCATAATATTTTATTGGCGTGAAGTATTGTTTGAATTGTAAATTAACAGAAGAAATATTTTAAGTGTGCATTAGGTATAAAAATGTAATGAGCATTTAATAGTTCCGCAAAAAAATAGTAATCGCAACTCACTGCAACATGTTTTGAGCGCTTGTGCATAGGACTCTTAACAGATAAATAATAACTGTATTCCTGGTTTCTTTATTATACTGTAAACCCCAAATAAATAATCTAAAAAATGTATAGTTATGATATTCTTATTAAGCCATATAAATATTTTATAACAAGAACGAAAATATAAGAGTGGCCAGCTTAACTAGAAACTTATAGGCTCACTCTTTTTTTCCAGCAGTCTTAAACAAATACATAAATTGCCGATGAAGTTATTTTGGAGTTCAATAACATTCTCTTCTTTTAGTTTGTTGGTGGTTTCTATTCAGTACGTGCAAACTTCATTTACGAACATTATTGGATTATGCAGGGTGCAATATATTTGTATTCCTAGCATTTATATTAATTTATTACTTTGTGAAATGTATTTAGTTATTGTAAATAAGTTATGTAAATAATGAATTGAAAATATTTTAATAGAATAAAAGTACTTCTCTTACAGTAGCTTGTAAGAGAATTTTAACAAGTTGGACATGCACATTTGCCTAACTAAAATAAATTAGTATGTACATGTTTTCATATCTACCTAAACTTAAGTGTGTTGTCGTATTTATCTGTGTGCAATGTGCTGCGTTATGAACGAGAAGGGGTATATCTATCCATTGTGTTATATGTGCAGGCTCACCATAATGCATAAGAAGAATAAGTAGACATTCTTTGCATTGCTATTGTAAATATTTGTATATAGAAGGATACAGTAGTTTGCATAGTTCTGAACGTCAGTGTAATCATTTATGGAGGGCCTATTGTGGTAAATTTGAAGTAGACTGTTACTGAATAACTTCCTATGAAGTGACAATTATATAAGTACTTTGTCGGTACTATAGTTAAATATGTAACAGAAAGATAAAAGACAAAATTACTTGCTGACATCTAAAAAAACTGTATCATAGTAAGGTGTATAAAGCGAAGATTAATGAACGTTGTAGAGGGGCTTCAAATTATTTTATGTTAAACTAGTGGTGTGTCTGAATGTAAAATATTTCTGTAAAATATACACGTGGTGTTTTAATGTAAATGGATATTTTTTACACAAGACTTAGTGTAAGCCTATTATTATTATTGAGAATTCATTGGTATGTGATTTTCATTTTATGACCTGTGCATGTACTTAAATTAATTTTCCTAAAGGAAAAAGACAAACTGTTCTTACAAAATATATAACATTACTTTTTTTTTAAACATATAGGCCTATAGTGGCAAATACTGTAAAATTGTTAGGCCATGATGTTAAAAATTGGTTTTAATATGTATACTAATTTAGTAATTTTACTAGACAAAAGAGAGAATAATTTTAATTGATTGTTGAATGAAATAACATTGAATATACCTTATTAAATTTAACAAGTAGCTGATGTTTTAGTAGGCTATTAAAATACTTAGTTACACAATAAGAATATTTCTTAGGTCACAAACAATTTTACAATATCGGCTACTATTTAGGCCTGTGTTTACAAATAACTCACGAAGCTGTACTGTTAAGTAGGCAGCCAAATTGTTTTGATGTTGAATGCTACAAAACCCGTAAGTACAGTTTTATAAATGTTATGGAATATGTTTATATTAGGCCTACAGTAAAATAAGTGCTTAAGTACCGTTGTATTAATAGCACGTAATGTAATTTTCACAGACGCAAATTAGTATTACCGTCGCTAAAACATTACGTAAACATCGGGGATAAACTGTAGCGTAAATGGACGGATTTCTGCAGAAAGGAACACATACACAATGAACTAAAACTCAGATAATTATATGAGATCAAAGTTTTCCGTCAGTTTATAAAAGTAAAACATATACAAACAATTTTTCTGGGCTCTTGAATCTCTCAAAATATTATGAGTTTACGTTAAGAATTTTTTCAAATATATTCTTTGAAAATTCTCTGTCAGCTTGGTATGATTGTTAATTTGTTACAAAATTAATAATTTTATCGGTTGGTTCCCTTCTGCAAAAATCCCTCTAAATAGCTTATGGGTGGGCCAACAATGTTTTATGTATATGAAAAAAATACACTAATTTTACAATTTGGTACTCCGGGGTAAACAAAGTGATTTTAATAAGAATCACGAAACAATATGACGACCAATAAGACAAAAACACAACAAGAAAAATAAAGAAAAACGGTGCTGGTGTAACACTACTCTCGACACATTGTGATAAAAATTACACAGGTATGTTAACATTTGTACTTACATCGAAATGCTCTTCACAAATGTAAACGCAAGATTTTTCTGAGACGTCACTGACCTCCCGCCTGGCTGCTTTGAACCATTTCTTTTTCTTGTCCTTGTCCTTTGGCACGGTAATGAATACCTTATCTGTTGCATTTTCAGATGTATTCTTGCACCGTGGTACAATGCACCATTTACAGTTTCTGGGTGTAATTGATTTGATGTCATTTCCCGTATTTACATCCATTTTCAAGAGCGAAGCGCGCTAAGTAAACATTCTCTATCTGATACGCGGATCGGACTGACTCGTGCCTGTCTAGTGACGTCACGAGGGGATCGGCCGGCCGAGGCGCGTTTTGGCGGGCGTTCAAATCGTGCTAACGTCAAAACTGTCTTAAGACTAATTTTCCAGCCGTAAGACTTTGCAGGTATGATATTGGTACTAAAACAGTTAAAAAATAGCAGTTACAAAAAAAACATGCATGTTGCCCATTTTCATTCAAATTCACATTAGTATTAGTTCGACGTTTCTGGGAACATGCAAATTATAGTAATTATCATTCCTCAACTCTTTTGCGAAAGTTTTAATTTCCCGTACGTAATTTGTAAATAATACGAAAAAAAAAAATTTCACACATGCCAACATTATTCAGATTTTAGAGATGAAAAACTACATTACTAGCAGCTATATTACCAACGTACTCATAAAGAGCCCCACCAGAACTCTTAACATCCTGTAAACCAATAAGAGAACAAAAACAGTTGAGCAGCTGAGCGGTTAGTAAAGCAAATATGATGTTTTAGCTAACAAACTGTTACTTGAAAGTTACATATAATGCTGATCTAGTTACCCTATTTTGCGGGTGAATGAGTTACTGACAGCCAAAAATAAAACTAACTAGACAATAGAAAATATGAATTCATGCTTTTATATTAGTTTTCTAGTTATTTGGTTTTATTGTTGGTCTTAGCGACTCAGAATTATTCGCTGTGTATTAAGGACGTTGTACAGATTGCCAAGCAACTCTATAGTGATTTATAGCAACATTAGTATCTCATATATTTTAATTACGATTTTAATATTGTCGCGCTTGAAAGTTTATAGCAAAAAAATGGTTGGACATTAAGTGTCCGACGTATTTTTCTTTCATGCTAATCGGTGATGGTGATTTGATATTGTCGAAGCAAGCTGTGCTTACTGGTTGTTACTATGGACGTCATGATTGACCTTCTCGCTGCTGAGATAGTAGTTTTGGTGTGCGCGCCAAATTGCTCATGTTACCACGGACAGTAAAGAGAGCATTAACATTCCTTTTATTAAACATGCTTTTTGAAGTTATTAATTAGCCAACGATATTTAAAGAACAATAATAACTTCTGCAGCCAGCATGACGTTGAATGGTTTTACACCCTAAACTTGAATCAGCGAGAAATGAACCGGTTCGGTGAAATTCCAGTCCTTCCGGTCAAAAAAGCAGCTGAAGTTAGTGAAACAATGCTGATTGTTTCAATGAGTTAATACTACTGATGTGAAAGTGACGTCCACGTATTCTCAGTGAATTTCACCTACATGTTAACTGATTGTCAGTGTATTGTACAGGTTCATCAGTCAGAAACAGATTAACTGGAATTTAAGTGATTAACGTTTCATTAATTGTAACCACTGATATGTTTTTAGAATGTTTACGTCAGCGAAAGTCGGACGCTTACGGCCGAATCCTGTGACAATATTGTAACTGTTAGAGTATGACTTTCAATGAATTCTTATGATATACTCAACTGTATGGTCGAACTAAATGCAGGGAAAGAGCTCGAAATTGACAGTTATCGAAGCGTCCAGTCATCCGAGTTACCTAACATCTTGCGCTCATTAACGGGTACAAACAGAAATTATTTACTTTAACATAAATTTCAAAATTACACTTTTAACGACAAATCAGAATCTATCGTACCTTGTTTCTTGTTTAGACTTTAAATACTTACATTAATGTTAAAACTATTTATTCATTTAAAATTGTAATACAAGTAAGGATATTAAAAAAAACTCTTTCGGTAACACTGCTTTCATAGCTAGCCAGCTATAGTTATCACAAATTTTGGCGTAAACTGTACGCTGAAGTGAGTTACAAGAGCAGTTGCGTTGTTTGGCAGAAGTTGTGAAGAGATTGTAGTGAAACAACGTTAATTCTACAGGAAATTACAGCAGGTAAAGGTTTGTCTTGCTTACGGATACCGGTAAGATTCCACAATATCGCTGATGTACAAATTTTTGGTTTTCAAGTCGTAATATTTGTTTGAGAGCATAAATAAAAATGTTTGCTTGTAAGACCAAATTTATGTATACGTTCCTTCACATTTTTGCGCTAAATTCGCATTACTCGCTAAACGCAATTCCAGAACTATTTTTTTACCTTGTTAAATTTGAATTCAACGCATAAAGGAGATTTAGTTTTTTGATTTGTTGACTTTACGTTTGTTTACTTGATACTAATTTTTATGACTTAATTGTGAAATTCAGAGCCAGAAGTGATATAAAGCATTACTTAACAGAATTTTCTAATCTCAAGGGAGTTGATTGCCATCTATAAAATTCATTGACTGAAACCAGTAAATAATTAGATTGTCTCCAATTACGATTACACATATCGGAACAGTAAAGACAAATAAACAAATGTGATCTTAATTCAATTGTTAGCACAGTCCATATTATTTTCCTAAGTAGCTTTCTTTTTAAATAGTAACATATACATTATGTTATGGAGAAATAAAATAAAATACTATTTGTGAATTTTTATTTTTAAGGAACATTTCGTTTCGGCTTAAATTATTGCGCTATTCAGTCCAAGAGTTTTATGTCAATAGCTGATATTTAATTATTTTATTGAAGTGATGGTCATCCAGTCATATCACAGTTAAAACTATACATAGTTACAAACCCTGATATGTGCACAGCGCAAATATTACTTACTGCCTTGATTATATTATATAAGTTAGTTCGTACAGTTTTTGTTTGCTTCTTCCCTGTTGGTTTTGAACTTTTAAGCTTGCACTGGTTTCACCGTAGTGTCATTGTTATAAAAAAACCTAAGTTTTTTTTTAAATAACTGCTCGCAGTTGGCTGAGCAACAACCTATCAAACGAAATCTACCGGTGTAGTTGCAAGAAGCTCTAGACTTTGGTGGATGGTGAGGGAGCAAACTGATGTCTTGCATTTTGGAGTCATGTATTTTTCGCCTTCTTAACTTATCATCCTGGAATACTTTTTAAAACTAAGTTCGACAAAGTATTAACAGGTGCGCACCGTAAGTTATGTAATTACTTTTGCTTCACAAAAAAAAAAATACAGGTAAAATCAGAGAAGAAATTGTTAATCATAGAGAGGCATATCTAAAGTGTGTAAGTGCTAAATCTATGTGTGCTAAATCTATGTTTCCGAATAAACGGGCAAAACAGCATTGTTAGAACCTGCAGACATAAGAAAGGTGAGATCATCTGACAGTTATAACAATTATTGGGGAAATCATTGGAACTTAAATCATATAATTATACATTGGGGCTGCACATAGGTAAGAAAACCAACTTTACTTATTTGGCACTTTGCTCATTTAAAGTTTCCACTGTACAGTTATTTTACGCGGAGGCCAAAGAGGTGAAAACAGAACCATACAGCCGCACATAGAAAATATTTTGGGAAACACGCTAACACAGTGAACAAGTTTAATGTGAAATTCTCTTTCCTTCATAGAAGCCTGTTACACTCACATGTGTATAAAATTACCTGAGAAAGTGCAAGGGAAAAATACAAAATGTGTGACGTAATATTCCCTTACGTGAAAGTTACAATTGTTTAATTAAGCTGTATACGAAACACGTTTAAAATAAGCGCGTGTCTTATCTACTGGGCTACCGAACATTTACAGACACTAGTGACAGAAACAAGTGACGGTACTGCGTGTGTCAGGTAAAATAGGTATAATGAATGTTTTTGCGGTGTAATTATAAGATTCGAGGTTTTTCGTTTCATACTTCGTAATAGAATATATATATATATATATTGTTGCGTGCCATGTTCCTGGAGGCGAGTGGTCGGTGGCTGTTTCGTAACACCTTGAGGGCTGGCCGATGATTCAAAGCCCGGGTGGCTCATAGTGGGAATCCCGCCGAAACTACGTCATAGATACCGGTCCCAACTGCGCTTTAACCCTTCGAGGGCGGCCTATGTGGCTAAAATCATGTCAGAAACATTATGTAATGTCTATTTTTAGACCCTGAAATGCGGGGAAGACCCGACTGTCTGGCCTAGTATAAAAGCGCAGAATCGGCACATTTGAGGAGAGTTCGCTATTGGTAGTGCTAGAGGAATGTGCTACGCCTGTGGAGAGAGACTGGTGAAGACATCTTGGTGATGTCAGAGTCTACTATGTGGCGGCAGGCGGCTACCTTCGGAGCAGTGTTGGGCGAATCAAGAGGACTGCTGCGGCGGGCTGACAGGCGAAGAGGAGGTGCGCGACGGGAGTCGAACCGAAGACCTCAAGAGTGAAGACAGCGGTGCACTCGGGGTGCTGCGCAGCACACGACGTTTCATCACCACGGCGGACTATTAAGGTTGTACACTGTCACTACTTGAAGGACTGTAAATTGGAAATATGACTAGAGTTTATTGTAATTTGTAGTTTTAAATTAATTGAGGGCAGACGTTTTTTGTACTTTAATTGTCAGAGTTAATTAACGTGTATGTGACACAGGATTAATTGTGTGCATAACTAATTGTGTTGTGAGAGCTATAGTTGATTACTGTTTTGTGTATTTCGTAGCTTCGTGAGCTATTAAATCCAGTACTTAATTTAACTCTTTTATTTATAATTATAAGACCTCTATCCCCTATCCCAAAAGAACTCGTGGGAATTGCCCACACATAAAGTTTATGTCTCAAACTTGTAACACTGGTGTCAGAAGTGGGATAGAGGCATAAAGTAAATTCAATAATTAATCCTGCAAACTTAATCAATGCGCACAATTGCTATTTAATTAAATTGAGCCACTTTGTAAATTTTATGTTAAAATTGCAATTGTAAATGTGAATGATTACAAGAAGCATGTCAGCAGAAATAGAAGCCCTAAAGGCCGTCATTGAAGGATTGAGTGGCCAATTAAGTGGCCAAATCAATTCTGTCAGAGATAGTGTAAATGCAAATGTTGATAGTGTAAATGAAAATGTTGATAAGAAAATTGAGAATGTAGATAGTGTAAATTAAAATGTTGATAAGAAAATTGATAGTGTAAATTAAAATGTAAATAAGCAGGTAGATAGTGTAAAAGAAATGGTGTACCAGGAAATAGACGCTATGAACGAGAAAATTGGCAGTATGGACACGAAGGTCGACAGCATAAGTGATAAGGTAGAACAGCAAATAAGTGAAAAAAGAAAGCAGCTGCAAGAACTGCGTCAGCGTCAAGAAGGTAGCCACCTTGTTACCGGGGAAGACAAGGTCATTGCTGAATCAATACCTGAAGGCGGCGAAGAGAAGACCACGAAGTTTGAACCAGGCAGTAGTGTGATTCACAGCCAGGAAGAAAATGGGCTGCAACATGTTTCTGTATCAAGTGTGCCTGCATCAAACATTGGAAAAGGGAATTCTGTCAAGCCTGCTTCTTACGATGGCCAGACTCCGTGGCGAGAGTACCAAAACCAGTTCGAGATTGTGGCAACCATAAATGGTTGGTCTGACCAGCAACGTGCGTAATATCTTGCTGCTGTGCTGAGGGGACCTGCCCTCAGTATACTCCAGTCGCTTCCAGAACAACAACGTCTGGAATACTCGACATTAGTTACTGCACTGGAGCTGCGCTTCGGGGACAAGTACTTGAGACATGCCCACCCTGCCCAACTAAGGAGCCGCACCCAGAGATCAGGGGAGCCACTGCAAGAATTGTGGCAAGACATTGTGCGACTCGCCCATTTGTCGCTCGAGGGGTGTCCAGAACAAGCACGAGACATAATAGCAGTCGGCTTCTTCGTCGACGCCATTTCCGATGTAGATGTACGCCAAGCAGTGCGTCTGGCCGCCCCAAGGACTATGCAGGATGCCCTGGCCAGAGCACTGGAGGTTGAATCTGCAAGAGGACCATCAACTCGGCATGCTGTGCGGGCAGTCGCACTGTCGCGCGACGAGAGAGATGATCGCCTAGGGAACATCCTGAAGAGAATAGAAGCCCTGATGAATGTACTCATGAATAGAATCACTTCAATCACACCTAGCGCTCGACCACAGAGGCAACCAAAGTGTTGGATGTGCGGACGACTTGGACACCTGAGAGCCCAATGCAAGCAGCTGCAACAAAATAACATTGACCAGGTGCAACATGAGACTGCCAAATCTACCCAGCCATCGGCTGTGCCTTGTCAGCAACCAGAGGGACGACTGAAGTATTGGACATGTGGATGACCCGGACATCTGCGAGCCCAGTGCACACAATGGCAACCTAATAACTGTGGTTATGAGTCAGGACGACATCTTACAGAGGGAAGAACACTGATGGCGAAACATAAGGCCCCTGTATTTCATCGAGTACGCTCAGTAAAACAAGAGGGTAATGCAATCCTAGTGGAGGGCAGTCTGGATAATGTTTCTTGCCACATGGTTTTAGACACTGGATCAACCATTACTCTTGTCAGACCGGACATCTTAGGACCTTCTCCACAGCAAACACATGGCCATAAGTTCAGACAAAGCTTTCTGACGACCGTGACAGGTGAGACTACACCAGTGAAGGAGAAGAGGAAGGTACAATTGAAGTTGGGTGACCTCTACACTGAACACGAAGTGTACATAGCCGACATCGAAGATGAGGGTTTACTGGGCCTGGATGTGTTTCGCAAGTTAGAGTGCTGTATAGATACTCGGTCAGGAGTACTAAGGGCTGGCAACCATGAACTGGTAATGATACCACGAAGCGAACTATCCTCGCCAACCAGCTGCCAGGCGGTCTGTTGCGAGACAGCTGTTTTGTCGGAATCAAGTGAGATTGTTATCCCCGCACACTGTCAAGGCAATTTGGTGCGACAGGTTGCTCTGGTCGAACATAAGGAAAGAGAGGTTCGTCTCCCGAGCGACCTGAAGTTCGGACGACCGACGGAGGAAGACCAGATTGCATCCCCAGTGTATGCCAGCGAGTTATGTCGCAATTTGGTCCACACTCACAACTTTGCCCGCGTCACCTTAAGATCAACACCGACCGGATGAAGACTCGCTACGATAGGAATGCACCAGATTAAACATTCCAAGAAGGTCAACTGGTGTGGTTATACAACCCTCAGAGAAAGAAGGGGTATTGTCCCAAGCTGCAGAAGAATTGGGAAGGCCCTTATGAAATAGTGAAGAAGATCAATGATGTGGTGTTTCGGATTGTTCGTCGAGGCTCTCAGGCGAGAGGACCTAAAGTTGTACACATCGACAGATTGGCCCTCTACGA
>PNEQ01011703.1:0-20562 GCA_003012365.1 Medauroidea extradentata | reverse complement strand
CTGCGTCGTGAAAAAACGAAGAAAACAGTATCAATCGTAAGTCGTGCTAAATGTATCAATATGCTAAAAATATACCAACTTTACTATTAAAGTAAATACAATTTATACAACGAACAAAATAAACATGACAGTTTATCGCAAAAATGAAACCACAGATATGCCACAGATGTGGTTGCTAGGCAACGTACATTGCAGTAATTTTTACTGATTTAATGTTCCGATATTATCTCTTTACTGACAGTGAAAGTATTTTGCTGATTACTGATGCTGTTCCCTTATTGTTCACGGACACTGGCGAACTGTCAGTGATATCAGTGAAATCAGTGAATAACGGAAGGCGGCCTATATAGTATTTGATGAGAGTCGTTGCTTTGCTGGTGAGTTTAGTTCCCGCAATACACAACAGATGGCAGCTCAATCGCCAGTTGTGGTTTTCTTTTTATATTTGCAATATTTTGTTGCAAATGGTGCAGTAAATACTTTAAAATAAGTTCAATACAAATCGTAGTAGACGCGAATAGAAACTTTTCACTTGAAATTTGCTCATAATTTTCGTGGCGCAAATATATGGCTAATCAAAAAACTGTAGTCGGTGGATTGTCGGTGAGTTGTCGGTGAAAGATAAAAGTTGGCCATCTCCACCGTCCCCGACAACAACACGACGACTCTGACGTCATGGTCACATTCTCCAATCAGATGGCAGAATGGCAACGACTGGGCACCGACCGACGACTCACCATCTCTATGTAGCAGGGCCTTTAGTTTCATCACTGAGCTGAAATAACATCGGCGATCCACTTCCATAATTGAAAAACGACTTGCACTATGAAGCAACTGAATTCGAAACCTCTATGCTGTCTTATTCTCACAATTTGGGATGTAACATTTATAAATATAAAGCAGTGTATAACGACTAAACTCTAAAAAATTCATTAAATTACACCTCACGCACATGAAACACAATAACGGCCGCCATTACAATAACAAATAATGTCAACAGGAAATAACTATTTAAAAAAAAAAGGTTCTCCTTAGCGCCGGCCGGAAATGTGGCAGGGAAAGTGAACTAAGGCCGTCTTCCGTAATTCACTGATTTCACTGATATCACTGACAGTTCGCCAGTGTCCGTGAACAATAAGGGAACAGCATCAGTAACACGGTCTAAGAGGTAGAGGTCTTGACACTGCCTATGCTCTCCAGCAAGAGAAAGTGGCCCCTTCATGTCGCCGAGCGCTAGTAGTAATTTGGTGGATGATTTGTCTTGTTTACATCTCGCATTTTAACATTTTTGCAATTATTTACATAAAATAATGTTAATAAAGTAAGCTGATATAGTATATACATGTTCCATGTCCATAAATGCATTGGCATGTGTGGAACTGTGTATTATTGTTTTAGTGAACACATTCGAACAAAAACTATATTTTGTGCTCTACAAAATTTGAGAAACGTTGTAATGTGCATCTACATGTACAATATTGAAAAATTAAATTTTATTGTTATAAAAAATGTGTTCCAATAAAAAATTACGTTCCCATTTTTTTCTTCGATATAATACTCGCAATTCCGGTAACAACTTCACATTTTCAGCTAAACCAAATACAAAAACAAGACAAATCTTCCACTAAATTACTACTAGCGCTCGGCGACAAGAAGGAGTCACATTTTATTCCTTAGTGTCAAGACCTCTACCTTCATAGACCGTGATCAGTAATCAGCAAAATATTTTCACTGTCAGTAAATAGATATTGGGATCCAATACGTGGATCGCCATATGGCATTACAGCAGAAGACAACTGCTCCGATAATATACAACATGGCAAGAAGGATCTGTGGCAGACTATCAGAGTTTGACACCTGGCTGGAGGACCAGGTAAATATCCCAGACCCTGATGACTGATACAACCAAAGAGAGAGCAGAAGAGAGCCATAGCCAATGGCCTTTCTGGTGGCAACCAGTTGTCTTTGTAAGAAGGACACTAGCAAGGGTCTGGGGAAGAATTACAAACTATCGGAGGAACAGAATGAGGAGAAATCACAGACGCCTCATAATGAAGAGATTTCGCAGGAACGTGGAAAGATGCGAAATAAACAAGGCTCAAGGTAATCCTCAACAAAAAGAATACACCAATAAGGAGCTGTGGAACCAAGTGGAGAGAGTGAATGGAGAACTCTTCTTCGTCTTAAATGAAGAAGAAGGTAGACAGCATCTCAGAGAGCCACGAAAGTCAGCTCAGGAGAACTGGAGCAGACAGCCGCCCCTCACAATATACGAGGAAGCAGAGAGAGCCAAACGGATTAGAAGGCTAGAGGAGCCACGCATCTTTACAGCAGTAATGGCTACTCTGCTCAGAGAAGAAGAAGGAGGGGAGCATATACTGTTCCCCCACCCAGAGTATGCGGACAGACAGCTACTGGCAGTTAATAACTTGCCAAGAGACCGTGACCTGCTCGAAGATCTAGTGCAGACAGCCTTACTACAAAGGAACGAAGAGCTAGACATGGTAAAGGCTAAAAGAGATGCCATAAAGACCTTTGGCAGAAGGACATTTGACTACAGCAAACCATTTAGAGGATACCATGTAGAACATTACTAGCTCAGGAGGTAGGGAAAATTCTGGAAAAGATCACCACCTCCTCAGATGCATGGGTAAGAATGGGAAGACGGTCTACCGCACCCATCCCCCCATGCATAAATATAGTCCTGTGAACCTTTGATTGGAGTACTCGGGTAAAACCACTAGGATGGTAGAGTGCTACAATAAAGGGGAGGAGGACAAGTTTTTCAACTTTAAGAAAACCTACCGCTAGTGACAACATCAAACACTATCCAGTCTCATCAAGTTGAGTAGCGGAAATCAAGATCAAGTGCGGAGCACTAGCCTGTTCGCAAGAATAGCAGTTCTAGTGCGGGAGAAGGGAGGGTCCGCGAGGCCTTCGGGCCTAGAAAAACTTGTCAGTAAATAGATAATATCGGAACATTAAATCAGTAAACATTACTGCAATGTACGTTGCCTAGCAACCTCATCTCTTGCATATCTGTGATTTCATTCTTGCGGTAAGTTGTCATGTTTATTTTGTTCGTTGTATAAATTGTATTTACTTTAATAATAAAGTTGGTATATTTTTAGCATATTGATACATCTAGCACGACTTACGACTGATACTGTTTTCTTCCTTTTTTCACGACGCAGCTTATACATTGTGTGTATTTAAGGTTTGGGAAGCTGTCTCCATTATTTTTAAATGCATAAACAAGGTACGATTCAACCTCTAAACGTTATTTAGTCTTTGCAAACTGCACGACGAATGCTTCTCTAACTATAAACAGACGTTAAATAAACGTATATAAATTAATAGATACCCTCTTTGGCCCTTATATATTAAAAAAGACTCGTCCTATAGTTAGATAACTTCAACTTCTGAATTTCCGCAAAAAAATATTGGTTTACAGACAACACTGATGCTCTGAAGCGCCAGTACATCGGTAATCTCAGTAAACAGATGTAGCCTCGCACAGGGTATCGTCATCAACCGACCGTCAGTGACTATCAGTGCCGTCAGCAATTTCGGAACTATAGCTGACATTACTGAAAACACTGGCCAGTGAAATCAGTGAATAACGGAAGGCGGCCTAAAGCGACGGTCAGCGAAAGTCCTATAGAGGCCGCCTTCCGTTATTCACTGATTTCACTGATATCACCGACAGTTCACCAGTGTCCGTGAACAATAAGGGAACAGCGTCAGTAATCAGCAAAATATTTTCACTGTCAGTAAATAAATAATATCGGAACACTAAATCAGTAAACTTTACTGCAATGTAAGTTGCCTAGCAACCACATCTCTGGCATATCTGTGATTTCATTATTGCGATAAACTGTCATGTTTATTTTGTTCGTTGTATAAATTATATTTACTTTAATAATAAAGTTGGTATATTTTTAGCATATTGATACATCTAGCACGACTTACGACTGATACTGTTTTCTTCGTTTTTTCACGACCCAGCTTATACATTGTGTGTATTTAAGGTTTGGGAAGCTGTATCCATTATTTTTAAATGCATAAACAAGGTACGATTCAACCTCTAAACGTTATTTAGTCTTTGCAAACTGCACGACGAATGCTCCTGTAACTATAAACAGACGTTAAATAAACGTATATAAATTAATAGATACCCTCTTTGGCCTTTATATATTAAAAAAGACGTCCTATAATTAGATGACTTCAATTTTTGAATTTCCGCCAAAAATATTGGTTTACTGACAACACTGATGTTCTGAAGCGCCAGTAAAATCGGTAATCTCAGTAAACGGATGTAGCCTCGCACAGGGTATCGTCATCAACCGACCATCAGTGACTATCAGTGCCGTCAGCAATTTCGGAACTATAGCTGACATTGCTGAAAACACTGGCCAGTGAAATCAGTGAAAAACGGAAGGCGACCAGAGATAACAGCCCCTGGTTGTCTGGAACCATATTCCAGAACAAGGATGAAATAAATATGTAGGTCAGTTTTTGTGCGAGGCCTTCATCAATTACATGTAGTTGGCCAAAAATTGTTTTTTTTTTTTTTAATTTCGAAGACGAATTAACTATTAAAATGCTAACACAATGAAGAATTAACATTCACATGTATCTTATTAAATGCAAACGTTAACGGCACTTAAAAATTCTTAAGGTTTTCAATTATTACGATGGTAGATTTTTTAACACTTAGCCGATTAAAAGGAACACAAAATATTGCACTGATGTGCTTAATATAATTTACATGATCAGATTTCAATTTTAATAACCACTTGACAAATTATTTTTAATTGTCTAAATGTTTACTTTACGTTAGGCCCTAAGTCAAATGCTAAAGTTTTCAATTGTGTAACTATCTCCATTTATCAGCCACTGGTCAATCCAACGCTTCAGTTCATCAGCTAATCACGTGACCCTATTTTTTTTTTTAATCTGTTCGTTGGTTACAAGCTTGGCGAGCTGTAACTACGCCAGGCGGAGAATACATTTGTGTTTCCAAAGTATATTGTCTGTGAGTTTTTACTAAAAACAGCTATATACACGGAGATCTTAGTTTCTAATGTTTACTAGACATTATGTATGTCATATACACCAACAGCAAATAAAAGTGCGTTAATTTTCGGGTTGTGAAATACATAAATAAAATTATGTTTCGCGATTTTGCAGGCTTACATTGTCAGTTACAGTTTTATTACACAAGATATAACTTCCTTTATTCCTTTTGTTCTAGTAATTAATTCTAACCCTTTTATTATTAAACTCATAAAGGGAGAGTTTTTTTAGAAGCGTAAACTCGAAATGTTCACTTGTCCATCGCAGACCACGCCTAACACCGGTTTTATGAAATTACGTAAATGTTTACAATATCCTTCTACTCAGCTTTGAAAAGTTAAATTTTATTACACAAA
The DNA here is from genome assembly GCA_003012365.1 of Medauroidea extradentata. NCBI lineage: Eukaryota > Metazoa > Arthropoda > Insecta > Phasmatodea > Phasmatidae > Medauroidea > Medauroidea extradentata. The sequence continues at coordinate 15,127 of PNEQ01011703.1, read as the reverse complement.
ACATTGCAGAGTCATAAATAAAAAAAATTACTGTCAAATGCTCGCACGTAACAGCGGTGTAACGAGTGAGAATATTCACGATGTATATGCGTGTGTCACACAAGCTCCGAGTCGACAGCAGACAGCAAACTGAAGTAGGGGAGGTATAGAAACCAGTTTCTTTCTCTCCCCACCCTTGCAGCCTGCTGTGACTCGGCCATCCACTTAGCGCCAGACTTCCCACCGCCCCTTGCGCAAAGCTCCGTCTCTTGGACGGCGAAAACACGTGGCTGTCACAGCTCTTCGTTCTCAACACTTCAGTACATAAGAGTCTTAATGGCTGTGAACATGAGTTTCAGTGCTCATGTTATTTCATCAAGCTAATGGCCCTGTGACGTGTCCTTGACGAAAATAACATAAAAAAATTACAACGAAACACTGGACCTACAGCAGATTTGATCGTGTTTACAACAGTTCAATAATGAGTACATTATATTCTGTAACAATTGGTTCATCGCAATAAAATATTCATAAACACATAGCAGGAGGAGAACGCAGCAAAACAAGCAGCACTGCATCAAACTGGTAATGATGTGAAAGTGTCACATCCATGAGGGAGGATACTTTCGGTTTTGTTTACAAAATGTGTGCTGACTCCTTTCTGCAAACGACTTATTAATCAACTAACATAACAGCTTGTAGCGTATATCTTAACAATCAGAGAAACCAAGCAGCCAATATAATGTGTTATGCATCACCATTTTGACACGGACAATAGTACAAAAACTTGTCCTATCTTGGCTAATTAGTCCACGTTGGCAATACCTTAACAGGTAGTGGCAAGTTCCAGCCCATTTTGGCAAATCGTAGAATTTGTTTCATTAGCTTTGCTTGAAGGAATTACGGGGAAATCTACCATATTAGATTAAATATCCTGACCTGTATCCAATATGATGTCCCACTTACTACAACTAGTCGTTGAAGATATAAGAGAAAGGATGATGAATAAGTAACATTTACTAATATGCTGTTGCAGTCCCAGAATCTTAACCTACTTATATTAATTGAACATTCTAAAATTTGCCCACAATTACAGAGTATGAAGTGTGTATTTCTGACACGCAAGCTGCAAGCATTAATACCTAAAGCCTGTATGATCACTGGCAATATAGTCACTCGTATAAGGTATGTAATATCCCTTGAGCACTGATTCCTTAAGGGCGCATCTACCACAATTTTTATCACCATTTTTTTTATTTGCACCAGATAATTTTTTTCTTATTTAAGACACAAAATATGACTAAATTTGATTCTTATGAGATTTTTTTACCTCTCATAGTTTTTGCGTAATGGCTTGTTAAAGTCATATTTTGCATGTTTCAGTTTTAACGACTACACTAAAACCAACTGATAAACCAAACTAAAAAAAACTCACAGTAGATAAATACATTGCAGACTACTATGTCATGCTCATAAAAATAGAGAATAAAAACGATTTATATTTTTAAAAAACTATTGAATTATTTAAAATTTGATTTCCAGTTTCAGCATTTTTTTTAAATACAAATAATTTTTAAACTTTATTTTTATGAGCATGTCATTGTAGCCTGCAATATCTTTATCCACTGTGATTTTTTTTTAGTTTGGTTTTCAGTTGGTTTTATTGTAGTCGTTAAAACGGAAACATGCAAAATATGACTTTAACAAGCCATTACACAAAAACTATGAGAGATAAAAAATGTCATAAGAGCCAAATTTAGTCACATTTGTGTCTAAAGTAAAAAAAAATCTGGTACAAATAAAAAATTTAAAAAAATGGTGATGAAAATTGCGGTAGACCGTACCCTTCCTAATCAACATTCGAAAACTCGAAAACGACAACCAGAAGCACAGCGAAACAATCTTGAGTTGTCGGTACCGGGTTTATAAAGGCAAAATGCATTATCCAGTCGTTGTTTTTTTGAATTCTGCTTTGAAAGAACTGCTTATAAGATTCTGCCTCAGGAACAACAGTTTGCTTGGTCACATACACTTCTTCCATTTCCTTCTGCTCTTAAATGCCCGCACCAGTGTTGGATGTTGCATGCATGGGTGGTACAAATATATCACCTCATCATATTCAAAGGAAACAAATAAGGAATAAGGAGCTTACCTCAACCAAAGCCATAAATTGCCTCTAATTTGACTTGCCCTTCAGGAGAGCAAGTTCTCTTACTCCCGTCAAGAAATTAAGGGATATCTCTGTTCATATTACTATGTCAGTACTGTTAGAAATGACACAGCACAGGTATGGTCAGCCAACTTAAGGGGAATAGTGTGGTACCATTGAGGTTAAAGGTGGTGTATTGAGGGAAACTATTTTTACGCACAGTGTTTTAACTGAAAACCTAGATTGTTCCTACCCACTTACGTATTTAAAAATACAATATAAAGTGCCTTTAGCTAAACTCAATAGTATGCACGAATTTTTCAAATGCTAAACATTGTCTGAATCATTTGTTAAGAACTGCGGTAAATAAGTGAGAAAGTCGGCTAATAACCGCATATATCGTCGGATCCTGTAACATAGTCAATGCACAGTAACATATGCCGTCTCTTGTTCTTAAAATTTTTTAGACGTGAGTTGTTCGACACTAATGTAAGATGAAGTAGGAATAATCAAAACATTATTTTGGGTTTCCCATTAGAAGCAAGTTAATTAATTTTAGTTGTATCTACTAGGCATCCAACAGACAATCATTCCGTCATATAAGCTAGACTGGTTACTACATATTATCACTTCAGATGTAGTCATAATAGTGTAGTAATGATTTTCGAAACTGACCATGATCAGGGGTGAATCCAGCTCAGGATACTGGAGGGAGTTACGTCTTGAAAATAGCTATATCCTCTCCCCAAGCGAAAACCGGGGAGTATGGGAGCCTTCTGCCGGAAAAAAATCTGGAATTTCAAGTACAAAATGGTGCTCGTAAATGAGTTACCAAACTACATATACATACTGTCACACGTTGGGGCTAGGTACGCAAAAGGGTAGAAGTCTTTGTTAAATGAAAATAAAATAAATGAAGCTAACCTGATTTATTTACATCTATTCACATCAAAATAATCTCTGTGTATCACTAATGATTAATTACTAATAATAAATTAAACATCAAACAACACAAATAACAACTACTTACACAAAGGTTTTAAAATCTATATACTATTATAGTCCTGTATACATGTTCTTTGTTCTTGAAATGTCTTTCTCACCATTTACAAATGCTGGACCCACTGTCCCAGCATGAGCACCGATGAACCTTTTTGGTAGCCCAAAAACTCCTTCATCACGCTACTTGACGCAATCAACTTCGCTGGACGCACTAGAACACTTCTCGCAACCCAATACTTCTCGCCACTCGTCACTATCACTTAAACTCACACCAGACACCTGCCAGTCAAAAATTATCCTGTCTCTGCCACAACTCTCTTTTATGTGCTTATGCTGAAGACTTGAATTATCTCGGCAAGTCGTTATCTCGAAGCTCCTACAAGGAGGCCGTATCTGGGTCAAGCACCATCCTGCAAAATAGAGCTCGCACAAGAATACTCTAGACCATGATAACTGCTGTCGCCCTAGATAGACATGCAGGTGGCCGCTGCCGCACATCGCAAAAGGGTAACACTAGCAGTGCAGTGCAAGCCAAACCTCTTTACTCTTACCACGGCTGTAACAGCTTACGCTGCTCGCACGATAATCGCCGCATGCCAGTGGTTGCTGTGGCACCACACAAGGTTACACGAGCCATACAGAGCTCATGGATGTATTTTAGTTCTACCACCATTGCATCTTATGACACAGTTCAGCCAGATAGTCGCAGCTCGCAACACTCTCCCCTCCTTAAGTCTGTTTGTCCCGAGCAGACATAACAATCTCTTGTCCATCATAGTAAGCAGTTCGGTTTTTATGCACAACCTTGGGATTTCTCGATCGAGAGCCCTTGTGAACAATTGGGAAAACCACGTCATATATCTTGACAATCCGGTAAGGGCCTTCCCAGCATTTCTGTAGTTTCGGACAGTATCCTTTTCGTCACCATGGTTCTACAGCCACACAAGCTGCCCTTCTTGAAACTTCTCTTCAGGCCCCCTCCGATCATACCTTGTTTTAATCTTGTCACTGTTGACCCTTAAATGTTGCCGAGCAAAGTTATTTGCTGTGCCCAATTTGCGACGCTGTTCATCGGCATACACTGTTGGTGAAGCAGGCTGCTCTACTTCCGTTGGTCTTCCAAATAGCAGATCACTTGGAAGGTGAAGCTCTCTCCCTAACAGTATCTTCGAAGGTGTTAACCTTGTGGTTTCATGGACAGCAAGACAGTATGCAAGGAGAAACAGGGACACCTTGGATTCCCAATCCTTTTGATTTTCTGCTACATTGGACAGATACTTTCCAAGGTACAGTTTAACTACTCGACCGTCCCATCTGACTGAGGATACAAAGGTTTAGTCCGTATCTTCTTCATTTCCAGTATTTTGTCACCTCCTGAATTAACTTGGCATCAAAGATCGGAGTGTAGTTCGAGTAACTGCAAACCTTGAGAATACATGCTCTACTATAGCTTTGACCACAGTGCTAGCCTCTTGATCAGTTATTGGTATGACTTCAGGCCACTTGGTGAAGTAGTCTTGTGCCACCAATTGGTATCGATTCTTCCTCTCAGTCACTGGCAAGGGACACAACATATCTACTGCCATCCTCTCAAATGGGGCTCTAACAATGTACTTCTGAAAATGACCACGTCCTCTAGTTCTTGGTCCCTTCCTTGCAGTACAGGCATTGCATGTTCTGCAACACCTCTAAACATCTTCCTTGCAATGTAGCCAATAGTATCGCAATCTTACTTTGTTAAGAATCTTATTTAAAATGTCCTCCGGCTGCAGAACGGTGAAGTTCCTTCAGCACCTATGGAACTTTAATTTCTGGGAGTACCAGCTGTAGGCATGTTTCTTTACCATCTACACTTTCCCAGTTCTGGTACAGCACACTATTTCTCAAAGCTAGAGAATCCCATTGTGCCCAGTATGCCTTGGTTGAAGTACTTTGTTCAGATAGTTCAGCCCCCTCTGGGCGCTTGCCCTTATCCTTCCATTCTAGTATTGGCCTAAGAGCTGGGTCCATTCTCTGATATTCGCCAATCCTTTCATCACTTGGAGAAGGTCCATTGTCAGTTGTGAACTCTTGGGTTCTTGTTTTTCGAGCAGTTGGTGTCTTGCCAGTCTTCCCTTCTTGGTGCTCACAATTAAAGAACATTGGATCGCAGGGCCTCCTGGACAGTGCATCAGCATTGTTGTGTAAACGACCAGGTCTGTTCTGTATTTCAAAATCATACTTTTTAAGGTGCAGCATCCACATAGCTATCTGTCCCTCTGGGTTTCTGAAGTTCAGTAACCAATGTAATGGTGTATGCTCTGTTCGTAGAATAAAATGCCTTCCATATAAGTAATGGTGAAATTGTGAAATAGACTTGACCATTGCCAGTAGCTCCCTGCGAGTTACGTAGTAATTTCTTTCGGGCATATGTAACACTTTGCTGAAATACTCTAATGGCCTCCCATTCCAATCCTGGATCTGTGACAACAAAGCACCAATCCCCACATCACTCGTATCTGTGTCAAAAATGAACTCGCCATTACTGCTAGGTAAGCCAAGAACAGGGGGTGAATTCAAAATTTATTTTAATTTACTAAATGAGGATTCACATTCGGGAGTATAGAGAAACATTCTTTTAGTTTCACTTAACTCATGTGATGGCTTTGTTATTGTGGCAAACTCATTAACAAAACACTGATAATAAGCACTAAAGTCACAGAAAACTTCTTACTTTAGTTTGATCAGTTGGCTGTGGCCAGTCTCTGATTGCCTTCGTATTCTCTGGATCAGTTTCCATCTCTTCAGCCGACACTACATGTCGCAGGAATTTCATTTTACTTTTGGAACATATTACACTTTGTGAGAGCTAGTTTCAAATTAGCAGCTCTTTTGAAGCACTGAATCAAGACGTACCAGGTGTTCTTCGAATGTCTTCTCTTTGACGACAATATCATTTAAATAAACCAGACAAATATCCAGAGGTAGTACTCTTTCTGTAAGTAGTTAAAATGTCGCTGGAGAATTGTGCAGTCTAAAAAGCATGACCTTGAATTGCCAAGTTCCTTTCCTTTGAACAGTAAAAGCAGTCTTCTCTCTATCCTCTAGGGCCACTTCACATTGCCAGTAACCAATTTTCATGTCCAAGGTTGAGAACTATTGGGATCCAGCCAGGCTATGCAGTGTGTCGTCTATCCGAGGAAGTGGGTACGATTCTTTCTTGGTCACATCCTGCTGCTGGTAATCCACACAAAATTTTGTTGAACCATCTTTCTTCTTGACCAACACAACTGGAGATGACCATGGGCTGTTCGATGGTTCTATAACATCTAAATCCTTCATTTCTTGCAGAATGTCATCAACCACTTCATGTGAAGCAAAAAGGAAGATGTCTAGGGGGTTGTTTGATAGGTCTGGCTACTCCTGTATCAATATGGTGGCATGCCACTGAAACCCTGGATTCTAGGGTTTACAATACCAAATAAAAATTAAAGATATAAATAATCACAGGTGCTCGATAGTGGTAGGAGTGCATAAAGAACTACATATATAAATGAAGTAGGCCTATTAAAGAATTAAGTTTTTCCGTTTATTTAAATGGGCGATATTCTCAATTTTTTGTCATAAATTATGCCGTTATTTGAATTACATGTTTCAATTTTACACGCGACTAGGCAATCACCATATGCCACCAAGGCAAAGTAAATGTTTACAAAAATTTATAACAGTTATATAAATATATTCCTAGTACCATTTGGAAAAACCCCAAGTTTAACAAGTAAAATACAATATATAAATTGACTTCTCCAAGAGTTACATCTCAAGTATATATTGACTCCAAGTTTAACAATAAATAATCTATACAAAAACAATATACCGTTACTACCCCAAAATGCAAAGACAACCCCAAAATGGGTAAAAACAATCTGAAATACTAAGTTGGCCCCTGAAAGTTATACAAATCAAGCGAGCAACCAAACATTTTACGGCCCCGAGAAATAGAAACAACTCTCTCTTAACCGCAATCATTAATTCCCATTATCAACATGGAACCTTCCTCGGGCATAGTAACCGTCAATAAATAGAATTAAATTACATAACTTAAGCAATCCTGAGCTCTCCCCAAGCCCCGGCCATCTCTGCCTTTCCTGCGTCTGGCACCAGTATTTATACCAGTCCTTGCCACCTCCTCTGGATTGTTGACCAATGAGAAACATCTTGAAAGTTCTTGGAGAAGGTTGTCGAAATCACAGTGCTAAGACGCACTTGTGGTGACACCAAGAAACACCACTGCAGTTGGCAGCCTGGAGAACGTCGCTCCCGTCAGATGACGTCAGGTAGCTCGCCAAATCAGCAAACAGGCGGGTGTTCAAACTAAGCCCTGGCTTCGGCAATCTTCGGCACGAGGTTCAGCTGATTTCGCCAAGCCAATGAGCGCCTAATGCATCGACATCATCACCAGCAAACAAGTTGGTGAAGGCGTAGTGAACAGCAGTAAGGCCGGTAATTATAAACATCTTTCGAAGTACAACCAATCTCCCTCCACCCAAATCTGGTGTTTTGCACATTGTAGACCTCTTTCAGAGAGCGGCGGATAGCCGGCGAACAACCATTCGCCACCAAGTTTCCACTATTTGGGAGATTGCAGGTGAATGACGGCCAGACCTCATTCGGCGAATCACCAGCTGTTCTCTAGAGACCAGTTATGAAAAATGGCGAGGAATTTTAACGAATTCATGTGGCACATGGACGAAGTTGTCAACTATTATGAATAAATAGACGACCAACGACATGCGCGACTACCCAAAATATATATTAGAGACATGGAAGATCCCTTTTCAACTGCAGTTCATCTCTGCGCTATACATCGCAAGCATTACATTCTGCAGTGATTTTCTTCCACATTTCCTTTTGTTGTAATTAGACACGGAGTCAGTTTTCTTATTTGTAGTTATGTTTTTGTATTTTTTATAAGATCAAGAAAAATTGCTTTTTCTTTACGAGTGTATCGCACTGTCGAATTTTTTTATCTTCCATAGTCAAACTTTTCCACGGCTTCCTTCAATCACTTCGAATATCTCACGTGTGCCCCACTACAAAGAGAAAAAATCTGTTTACAGACAAGGAAAACAAAATCGAAACGATTTTGTTTTTAAAGTTAGGTGTGTTCATAACAGTAGTCTTTGAGCACTTGAGTATATGTTCGCTGCTAAAAATGAGGCTGTGTTGCCAAATTTTATGAAGGAGAACCATCCAACTCCCATTCAGCCGGCAATCTCCTGGCGATCCATCGGCAGACAACTATAGTGTAGGAAGGGTGGAAGACCGCCAGCAAACTGCTGCGCGAATAAAGGCCAGGGGCTTGCCAGCAAGCCTTCGGAGGATGTTTATAATTACGGCCCTAAATGTGCCCCATGTCATTTCGCTGCACAAGGTCATGAAGCCAAGTCGACGGGAAACGGGGCCGCCCAGCTGGTATCGCCATCGTTCCTCGCCAGGAAACTTCGTCGTGTCTTAGCCATGCATGCAACAACAAGGTAGGAAATCGAAGTACAAAACTCCTGGAGAGGACAAAGGAAAACCTGGACTGTAGCAGAACTCTTAAAGAAGAATAAAAATTATTTTTCATGCGGTTCAAATGATCATGGTAAGACATCTGTGGTGAGACGAGTGTCTCATCTAACTCGACCTACAGAATACTACCAGCTTTTCCGTCTGCATTCTTACGCAGTGCCCTGGTATCACAATTTCACTAGAAGCTTGCAAAACAGTGGTCTTACAACAAACTACTGGGCAGCTGACTGGTGAAGATTATTCTGGCAGTGGTGTCAGTACCAACTCTGTTTCACCTACCCTCAAGACGATCAATCGAGTGTCAATGCAGCATCCTAGTTTCTGCAGTACATCTAGTCCCAATGAACATGCATCTTCAATATCTGCTATGTGCACTCTGTATTGTAACTGAGATCCCCCAACATAAGTTGCACACTTCTCATTCCTTTAACTGGTGTTCTCTCACCAGTTACAGTTGTTTAACAGTCACTATCCGATGTTTAGACCTTAAAATTGTTGGGGAACTGGCCCTATGATGTCTGGCCGAACAACATTAATGGACGCCCCTGTACCTACGACCATCTGACAGGGTACATCATCCAGACTGCCGTCTACCAGCAATGCATCAACTTCCTGTTTTACCTAACAAACTTGAAGGATTTGATGGGGCCTCACCTCCAACAATCACCGACCTTCGCCCCTCAAGACCAGTGTTTACATGTTTCCCGAATTTTGAACTGATGAGTTGGTCGCACCTGACTCTCGGTCCTGGTTCCGTCGCTGATAATGTCAGCACTGGGCTCTCAGGTGTCTAGGTCGTCCATACTCCCAGCACTCTGGCCACTTCTCAAGTGGAGGGCGGTGCTCCAAAGCATCAACTCTGATGGAAATGACATTGATTGCTGTTTTAATTTCTTTCAAGGTATTCTCGATGCTGTTCCCCTCTTCCTCGCTCGTCACTTTTCACGATTCACATCGCACATCGATTCTCTGACACTTGCTGTGCTGACTCAACTTTCAGTGCACAGGCTAGAACATCTTGCGTGTTATGGGGTGCTGCCAGATGTACTGTTTGTCGTACCTCCACATCAGTAATGGCATCAACCAAGAACCCAATGGCAAGCACATTTAGTGCCTCCTCTGGACACCCTTCGATTGACAGTTGTGCTAGTCTCACAATGTCCTGCCAAAGTTCCTGAAGTGACTCCCCACATCGCTGGCTGCGGCTTCGAAGTTGGGCATGGTGAGCATGTTGCAAATAATGGTCCCCGAAACGCAACTCCAGAACAGAGACTAAAGTAGAACACTCCATCCGATGTCGTTTGGGCAGAGATTGGAATATACTGAGTGCAGGACCTCTCTCAACACTGCTGCCAGGTATTAGGCACATTGCTATTCTGTCCAACCATTCAGGGTTGCAACAACGTCATATTGGTGATGATATTCACATCATGGATTTTGGCAATCATAAGGAGCAGGTTTGATTGCAACCACTTTTCCATCCCCAGGCATGGCAACCCCATATTCTGTTTTCATGTGCTGTGATACTCCTGCCACCGATCTGTATGGCGCAGAGTGCTTTCCGTCGCTACTCTCGTGTCTTGGTTCTAGCTTCGTCAAGCTGCTATCCCGACACACCGATGGCTGACTACCTGCCTGTCGCTGTAGAAATTCATCCCATTCCATCCTTAAGACAGTCACCTCTTTTCCGCAGGTCGTCTTCCGCACCTACGATTTTATTTCCGACATTTTCATTAATACTGTCAATTTTATGGTCCATCACTTCGCTGACATCGTCAATTTTAAGGTTCACCATTTGAGAAACAGTTTAAATTTTCTTATCCACATACTCTATTTCTGTATGCACTAGCTCACTGATTCCTTCTATTTTCTTGTCTACATTTTCATTAACACTCTCAAGTTTTGTACTTACAACAAGTATTTGGCTAGCTATTTGGCTACTCAGACCCTCTATTAGAGCTTGCAATCCTTCTAACTCACTAGCCATTTTATTGTAAGCATACACTTATAACCTATAACTTCTTACCTAAGAAATCCTAAAAAGATTCTTTCAGTATATATCAATGTACACGTAATATTAATATTTAAATAAAGTGCCTCCATCACACTTCTGATACCAGTGTTACAAGATGGGGCTCGGTACACAGAGGGATGGAGGTCTTCGGTAAAAGAAAATAAAATAAATTAATCTATCGTAATTTATTTACAATATTATCCACACAAAAATAATCCTTATATGTCACTAATTATTAATTACTATTAAACAAACCAGCAAAAAACACAAATAACTACTATTTATTTAAAAGTTATAAAACCTTAATAATATCACAGTCCTATATACAAGTTCTCTGAACAGGAAATCTCCCTTTCTCTTTGTCTCTCTCTCACCATTTACAAATGGTGGACCCACTGTCCTAGCACGAGCACCGATGAATCTCTTGTAGCCCAAAAACTCCTTCGTCACGCTACTTTCCGCAATCAACCTCGCCAGACGTCCTCGAACACTTCTCGCAACTCAATACTTCTCACCACTCGTCTCTGTCACTTAAAACTCACACCACACACCTGCCGGTCTAAAACCTCCTGTCTCTGCCTCAGCTCTCTTTTATACTCTTACTCTTAAGTCTCGAATTCCCTCGGCAAGTCTTTATCTCAAAGCTCCTAGAAGGAAGTCGTATCTAGGTCAAGCACCATTCTGGAAAAATAGAGCACGCACAGGAATACTCTAGACCATGATAACTGCTGTCGCCCGAGATAGACATGCAGGTGGTCGCTGCCGCATGTGCGAAAGGATAACATGAGCAGCACAGTGCACGCCGAACTTTACCGCGGCTATATCAGCTTACGCTGTTCGCACAATAATCGTGGTGTGCAGTTGGTAACACGAGCCTTACAGAGCACACGGAGGTCTCTTAGCTCTGCCGCTACTGTATCTTGTTACACCGCTCAGCCAGATAGTTGCGGCTTGAAACAATTCCTTTTAAGAAATGGTAATTTTTTGGGATGAATTATGCTTTAAAGGAGAATACCTTTGTGCTGATATAAAATAAATTAGGTACATTTTTAAGGTTCTGCTCCCATATTGTTGCAGCACATGACTGTGCTGTTTTTTTTCAATGTTTTACTTGGTTTTTATTTTATTTTATATTTTAGGAGCAGTCTCGATAGGGGTCCAAGGCAGCTATGCATCCCCCATCTTGATCAGACACTGACAATGTTTGGTTGATTGAGTTTCTGAATTAAATTCAGGGACATCTGTTGCTGCCCTTACAGTGACGAAATTTACTTCGAAGCTCTCTGGACATAATTTGCGATGGTTAAAAATAACTTTCTCTTTGCCGGGTTCCTCGCCGGGAACTGAACGACTTTGCATACAACAAATTTACTCGCTGGTTGATTGGTCATCTTATGTGACAAAATAATAATTTCAAGTGACCGTTTTAAATGCAGCCAGGTTTTATATAAAAGGTGTTCTGAATATATTAAATTAAGGGATTACATTAAGTTTATTAGATTGTTACAAATTTTACCAAACTAATTTACATAACTTACAACAATAATTTGCAGACAATCCTGTATATTAGTAAGTACAATACACATAAAATGTGTTTGACATATTAGTTCTACGCTGCACTGAACACTTCCACTAGAATTATTCAAGGCTCGGTTTGTCACTATATTAAATAATTTTATTTCTATTTTTTTAAATTCTGCAAGAAAAATTTTTAATTGTGATTATACAAGTAACGGCTTGAGGGTTGTTGGCAGAAAGGGCACAAGTTGCCGAGAACTGTCAACTCATGTGAACGCACCACCGTATATCATTGGCCATGAAATATCTACTGGCTACTTATTGTGTTGTGAGCAGTCAGTAATAAGCGGCACCTACATACTAGCGTGTCAGTGGATGTAGCGTCAACTAGCGCACAACCATATACAGTTCTCTGCTAATGCCCTCCCTTGCAACAATCCTAGAGTCGCCACTGGATTATACAGCACATTTCATTAACCTTGCACTACAATACATGCATTGCGATTTAGCTGTTAACTTATAATTACATCACAATCAGAGCGACAATTTTATAGTCATAATTTTCCGGACTGACTGTGACCTTTTCATACATTAATAGCGCAAAGAAAATTGGATTTTCTGGATAAAATTTTTAATATGAAAGTAATTACATTTATAATGTTTCTTCTCAAAATTAAAACAGAAGTAAAAAAAATAATATTAAATATGGTAACTGAAACTGAGCTTTAATATTTTGTTCTAGAACTTTCTCGTTGTTTCCGGCAATAGTATTTTCTGCTACTCAGTCCTACACAGGCAAGTGCACTATCCACACTATGTGAAACTCTTCCGCCGTCGCTCAGTCCTCATCACTGCACGCAACGACTCGTTAGTCTCTTTACGTCTTATCGCCTCTGTAGCCTAAGTCACTACCCCGACACTCCCGCGCACAGGTTAAGTGCCAAGCAATCACTACTTGCTTGACCGCCACCACGCAATGAGCTCTATTTATAAGTGGCTGCGACACCATCCAAATCATTCCCCGAGCTTAAGTATCTGAATGTCGGGAAATGTTAAAATAAATAAAATAAACGGGTGAGGATTGTTGCCTACGTTTAAACTATTCTAATAATTGTTTAGGATTACATTCCTTCCTTAAGGAACCATAAACGTTGACTTTTAAAAGTAGGTCTAATCACAGACACTCGACATAAGAAAGGCGTGCAGAGCTTCAGCCGATGCAAGAGTATTAGAAAACTACTTAGCGTGCGTAAATAATGTCTGAATAAGTATAACATTTAAAGAACGTTACACATGTGTTCATACCCATTTAAATACTTCCATTTATCTCTATAGGAAATTTTCTTGCGGCCTAAAATTGTGAAAATTAGTGTTCCGCAGTCCTTTTTAGCAACGAATATCTTGACACAGATTCTTTTAAAATCTATAGATGTGTGGAGTACTCTTTTATATTTAATATAACACCATAAAATGACGCCAACACTGAATGTCATAGAGGCGAGTTGTTGGTGAGAAGACTGCACGCCAGTACACAGACTGGCACCTAGAGGCTAGGAAGAGGCGAGATACCCATGGTGTGTCGCCCTTACTGCTTCCGCACTTCTAAGACTCGAACGCGCAAAGTACATTTACGCAGGCAGCCAACTTAAGACACTCTTGAAATATTCTATTCACTTAAATTTTCTGTGTTTGCAATTGCTAATTAAGGTGAATTTGCTCAAAGTTGTCGTTAGTGGCCTTCCGTATAGGACAGACCGGCACGAGTAACGGAGTTACCGCACTGATCCCATGTATACATTAAAAATAAACTGGCTGTTGTGATTTTACGGCCACAAGAGTAAATAAACATGAATCAGTGTTCTATAGGTACATGTGTCATTAAGAGATTATAGTTTTCTTTCTGTATAACTGCATCAGATTGTGACTCACATTTTAAGTTCCTATAAAAAGAAACGTATTACAAAAAAGAGTTAAAATTATTTTATGTAAATCAAGACGATATTAGGTCTACGCGTTGATGCCGTCATAATTTGCTATTTTTTAAATTACTATTTTCACTGTGTATTAATTTTAAACAAATATTATTCGGTTTCATACCGCAACGTTTAATTAAAAGCATATGAGGATTAATATAGGCAAAATTCTGCAAAACTACAGATTTAAGTTTATGAGTACAAATTAAAAGCATTGGAAAGCAATTATTTTCATACATCAAAATTACTTGTTACTCAACGAGTGATATTTTAAAAGCTTTAATAGCCTAGGCAAAGCCAATACTAGAAACTAAAAAAAAAACTTACCATCAGCGTAGCCAAGTATTATTATACGCCGACAAATCCGTAACAATTACATGGCTTTATATTTAAAGGAAAAGAAACATGGTGCTAATGTCTTGCATCAGTGAATTGATCATGAGACATTGCACCATTAGTTTTAATGACGACGACTTTCACTGTAAAAGTATTCTATACACAATAAGGACGAAATAGCCAATATAATACTAGAAACTTTTTCGTAGAAAAAAAATAGTGCTTCCTAAATGGTTTTGTTTTTTATCCTTCTTTGTAAAACAGAATTAAATACTATGGATTCTTATCAGGAATAAACTTTAAATAAATATTTTATTTAAATATAACTAAGAATGAACTGTTCAAATATAACATCTAGAGGCATTTTTTATTAGTAAGTACACAACAACAACCATAGATTAAATCAACAAGAGGTAGTAAGTACTACAAAATACAGCGATGTATATAAGTATACAATTATGAATTATTGTCACTCACTAACACTCTCCCGCAATGTTCATAATGTGCAACCTTCCCGTAGACATTCCTATAAGCTTCTTCAATGCGGTCAGTCTACAAGAAGACAAAGCCTTCGTAAAAATGTCGGCTTGTTGAAGTTCTGTG
>PNEQ01011702.1:0-20561 GCA_003012365.1 Medauroidea extradentata | reverse complement strand
TCTGAAGTGATAGTGACAAGTATTGGATTGCGACGACTGTTCAAGGGCGTCCAGCGAGTGGGACCGCAGCAAGTAGGAGGAAGAAGGTGATTCTAGGCCAGAAAGATTCTGCGGTATTATTTCTTTGGGTCCACCATTGCGAGTGACTAGTAACCTTTCCATATACAGAGAACTTATGTAGATGTATTTTTTTTTCTTTCCTTTATGTAAATAGTAGTTATTTCTTCTGTTTGCCATTTATTGTGATAAATCTTTATAGACATAGATTTTTTTATATATACAGTTGTAAATAAATTAGGTTAGCTTTATTTTCTTTATTTTATCAAAGACCTCCATCTCCAAACGTACCTAGCCCGCAACTTGTAACAATATATATATTAGTTTTAAATATGTTTGCATGCACTGTGATATGCTATTGCAACTTCAGTTTGTTGTAACCAAATGAGATATTATTATTTAAATTTTTTAGGTGCCAGGAATAAATAAAAAAACAGAAGTAACAATTACTACCTACGTATACAAGTTACCCATACATGCTTGTTTACTTTTGGTAAAGCCTTTACATGTTATATACAATAAATAATCTTAAATCTTGAATATTTATATAGCTTTAACATATGAAGTGTAGGCTATTAATTACTGTAATATGAATAACTTTCCACTAGCATTGCCACCTAACCCTAGTAAGATAAATGTGCAGCCAGTATTGAAAACTAATTAAATAGGTACTTGTTTGAGATCTAAAAATAACCAAAAGAAAATCACAACACATAATGAATTTTATTACAGTCATATGCATTAACTGTTGACATGTTTTGATTGTCAGCTCGAAAGCACACAACATGTGTGTTTACATAGTTCTACAGTCTTATGGTCTGTAAAAAAATGGAATTCTTATACAGTATGGACTGTATTTGGGGTAAAATGAGCATTTTTGAAAACTGTGTATATAAAAAAAAATGTAGCTTTAGACATAAAATTTGAGTATGGAAAATTACATAGGTTAGTACATTTATGTTAAAAAGAGATGGAAAAATACAAATTGGCAGAAAAAGGAACCTGTACTTTAATAAAAGTGATCACTTTATTGCATATACTATCTATATTCACAAACACAAATCTGTACAAACATGATAATAGGAGCATTCAATTTATAAATGTTAGTATTTAGAACAACTTTGGATATTAAACATCAATTCATTTTTATATCATAACATTAATGGACTGACCAAAATGCAACACAATTTCAGCACGTCAGTGTCACAGCAGTCCACACCTCTAAACACACACAAGTGGTCAAGTAGCAGGAATAACAATACTGCACACTGTTCTTCACCTTATCATTTCAACACTGCAAGTTAGGTAGTTTCAGTATATGGGCAGGTCGAAAGCAGCAATTGATTTTTGTTTGTTTTGCAGTCAAGGCCATCACCATGAGACGCTGTCCAGATTGGATAAAACAGATAGAGTGGCCCTACTGGCAAGTTGGGAAGAATTAAGTGTTTCGCTGTTCCCACCAGTTCTAGCCAAAGCTTTGAGGCAATGTCGGGTGCACCACCATCTACGTGTTGTGAGTCTGAACACTTATCTTCCACCGGCAGCACCTGCGGCTTAACTTTCTATTATATGTAGTTCAGATTTCTGTTTTATAATCTTTAAATTTTTTTCTTTTTAAGTTCGTTACCAACAGTAATAGGAGGCAGTGAGGACATTGAGGGCAATGACATCCTCACCTTCGTAAATTTTTAGCCAATAATGTACACTGCACTGTTTACTGAACTTAATGATACTTTCGAGTTGTAAACTTTTGTGTGAGAAGAGATGTAAGGAGTGCAGCTGTAATATAACTTAGTTTCATTTACACGTAAACACTGAACGAAAACTGAAGAACATATGTATTGTAAATTATCCTTTTTATAACATCCTATGAATGAGACGTCTTCAAGTGCCTCATACCATCATCCGGAGTGTGGGATAGTTAAGTGCTACGGAACTACTGTACTGTTTTTCGCAACTACAAGATCTTCAGTCGCTGAGGAACTAAACTTGACAAATCCTAACATATATTCCCGGTCAGCCTGGCATTTGTCTATTTTATTTACTAATTCATCTATCCTATTATTTAGGTTTGATTGTAAAGACTCTTAATTTCTTGTTGTTACTGTTCCTACTCAACTGTATTTCACTGTGAATGGATTAAATATTTGAAGTAACTTCTGATCCATCCCTAACGTAGCCTAGGCCTACTTTTACTATTGCCTTTAGGGCCGGTTTCACCACGCAAGATTAACTTTGTAGAAAATCGCGATTACATTATCGAGATTACAAGTTAATCTTCCATTTTAATCTCGATAAAGTAGCTTGTGTTTCACCACAAATTATCTTCCACCAAGAAAATCGAGATAATATTATTGCGATTTTCTGAACACTGGTGTCTGTAGAGTTGCCTTAAACGTACGAAAACTCCCGAACAGCTGTCGGAGATTCCCGAATACGTATGTTTTATGCCGTTGTGGCTGTACGGACCAAGGGCAGCGGAGGCCATCACTGATGTTTTGTTTTTTGTATGATGTTATCGTGTTGCGATCGTCGACGTGAAATACAAGTAATTTTTTTAAATCTGTAATAAAGGCCAAATCTTTTGTAGCAAATAAAATGGAAATATAACGTAACAGAACATTTAAGTGTTTTTACACAACAGCAAAAATTAGTTTAATTTGCAATTGAAATGTGTGAGAGTTTGTACATCATATCTTATGTAATTCGTTGATGTAACAGTCCTTTATTAAAATTAACCTATAACCATTAACTCAAAATACACCATATATTTTTTTTATTCGTGGAGGGAATAATTATTTTTAAGAACACATTAGTGACTTCAGATTGCATTTTTGTGTGTCAAAACAACCCACCCGCACATGCACTTTCAGAAAGGACGTCGAAATATTTGACAATGAAAAAATATTCAATATGTTAAGAATTACATGAATACAATAATAAAATAAATAAAATTTTAATACATATCAACTTGCAAATTGACCTAGACGATCGTCAATCCATTCAAAATATCTGCGGGCAAATTATTTTGACACGAAAACGTAATCTGAAGTCAGCATCGTTATGTTCTTCAAAATAATATGGATCCTACATCCTTTGAGCCATTGTAATACACTTTTTGAATTGCGAATTGTCAGACCTATCACCAATTGTTGTTTACAAACAACATATGTTATGAGTTAATCTCGATAATGTGACTAAAATCTGCCGAAATTGGAGGGTTAACTATTTAATCTCGATAACCCAAGAAAATCGAGATTAAGTGTGTGGTGAAACGTAAGTGACTGAAAATCGAGATATTTTACTACTTAATCTAGATAATATTCCTTAATCTTGCTTGGTGAAACCGGCCCTTAGAGGTTACCTATTCAAAACTTACAAAGTACAACCCTGCTTGGTTATCCATTTTTATAAATTGCCAAATATCTATAAGTACATAAAAAAATACAATAAAAATGTACACCTGAAAACACTCTGCACAACCCTGAAATGTTCAATGAAATTTACATCTGCTTTAATGTATGGTGATCGTAGTTGTCTCCACAATGACCAGTGATGTACTCAAAGAGTAGGATCTTGATCTTGATCTTTCTTTCTCTCTCTTAGGGAACTGAATTATACCCGCACAACTCCAGCCTCACGTTGGGAGCCAAATTTTGGCATAGCCTGAATTTGGGTGCAGAATTGTAGCAGATCAGCCCAACAGAAATGTGACCCACTATGATGTTGGAAATTTGTGATTCTCTACTCGCACCACCTACCCTTCTGGCTGCAGTCAAAATGGCAGTCAATAGGTGAATACTTCCCAAACTGAAGTGATTAGCCAAACTCCGTGGATATTAGGAAAGTCAAGCAGGCAAAACTATTATTCCAGTTTAAGCTTAAATGAAAGTCACACTCTTATTCTTCATGCTCTTGTAATTTCAAAACTATCCGTACACTAATAGGGATATGCGGGACCCCGGCCATCGGGAAAATTCCTGAGTGAAAGGCTATTAGGGATGTCAGGCTAGAAAACCATTTTCCTGGAAAAAGATAATGAAGAGATAAAAAAAATTGTTAAGCAAATGAGAAGCTGGAATTAAAGAGTACAAATATTTTCTCTGTGCAATGCAACCATTTAACATAAAATATAGTTCACAGCACACTGTACGCTATAAAGACGGAGCCACAATCAAATCAACATGTTCACAAATTGAAGAAAATTTTTCATGAGAAATATTCATTTCCTTGCCTGCAGTTTCAACGAATTTTATCCAGTTTCAACGGAGATTTAACGGTTCGAACGGCCAGGTGGAAAAAGTCAAACATTCACAGGTAATTCTATCATTTGACAAACTAAACCCAAATATTTGCATTTCACGTGCAGTGCCGTGATGTGAATTACAAACTACTACACATTTGTGACCATAGAGATATTCGGGCAGATACATAACGTGGATACCTAAACTATTTCTCTCATAAATGTGAAATGTTTTAAGAAACCATTGAGTAAATGTAACAACTTAACACCACAGACACAATAAAAATACAGTTATGACTTTTATGTGTTAGCCATGACCAAATATTCCTGTAAAGGATAATAAGAATAAGAATACAGGACAGTGACAAAGACAATAGAAAACAGTAAGGAATATTTTTAAGAAAATTCAAAGCGGTATTGTTTCGTTAGTTTATCACAAATTTCATCTTCAGTACAAGCAGTCAGTGAGGCTCATATGAAGTTTTTTCAAACTTCACAAGTAAGCCCAGATGATTATTCCGATCAAGACAAAAATCTACTATGGTACAACTAGGCAAATTTCAAGAAGCACACAAAGTTTCAGTTTAGTAATGACCCATACCATACAGGGCCCACCCACACACTTGCATACACACACATATTTATGAATGCACATACACATGCACGGACGCACACACACACATATATATTACATGCTAGGCTATGTAACGGAAACACTATAATGCAAACAAAATATGTACCTATTTAATAAATCCTATTGCTTCCCAATAACAAAGTATAAGCTACATTTACAGTCTACTGAAATATAAGTAATTTTATCTAATTATTTAATACATTCTTATTCAGAAAAGGCTAGTTCAATTGTCAAAGCAATTGTAGCAGTAAGAAATTATACAGAAGCATCACAGCACAAATAATTTTCTGTGTGAACGAAGGTTGTTTTAACATCATGAAGAGAGTAGTAATAATAATATCAATAATAATATTAATAATAATTGAAAGAATATATAAGCGAGTTACGTGATAGTTAATAAATTAGTTCCTACAAACGATCTGCTCTCCCTGTACAATTTAATATTAATTAATGAAATGACTATACAGTTTTGGTCAGCAAGTCGATTAAAAAAATTTAATTTATTACGTACATTTTGTAATATGAAATAACAACTTATGTATTTTCTTCCACAAATACATAAACTGCCTTGTCAGCACTAAGATAAAAAAATTATTTTCTCGGACATGTTTTAGCAGTTTATAGAATTTCGGGTGTGTACTGTAGATATACAACACACAAAATACCTTTATTAGCAACAGTCACATTTATGAATATTTTATCTAAAACATTGAAATTGTTACTGATTATACTATTGTTAGTTTTACAATCTGTGCAGTACCTTATAAGTGCACGGGAAAAAACTGAACATAAGTGACAATATATTTCAGAAACTAAAATGAATTACTCAATCTACAGAGCTGTATCTACAAGTCAATGCACTGCTTACAATGATGATAACCAGCAACAGTTAACAATATTCTATAACAATTTGTGAAGAAGAAAGGAAAGGAAAAAAAAAAAAGCACAAACCATTTAGTGTAGGCAAATTAAATACATTTTTAACAATTTCAGAAGGTGGATTATATTATTGAGTCATTCACAACAATATACAAAAATGTTAATGTACACTAATCTGAGTAAATTTGTTTGTGCACTTTGTTTATGGAATTCAGCACAGGTTGATGCGATATTTATTTTACTCATCAGTATAAAACTTCAGAGCTGGCAGCGAGATATTATTTATAGAAGAATACACCTTATTGTACGAGAAGTATTTTCTACCCAAGCATTAGTACATTGAATACCGAGAATACTACACAGTAATAACCTTGCTTTGTTTTATTACATTCTTTCATTTAAAATCCACTAACAGCAGTCCATCATATTCTGAATCATTCCTCTCAGTCCATCAATAATGTTAACACATTTGATATCACCAGCGTTCATTCAGTAGTTATGATATTTGCAAATAATAATAACAATAATAATAACAACTATTGCGTCACATTTTGTACAAGAGGGACACTAGCAGCGATGCACTTGGTTTTGTAAGAGTGGTTCCGTTGTATGTACTCGGGATGTCCGGACGCAGATAGGGTGTAACCCCGGTCTCTGTAGTCTGCTACAAAGAATAATATGAAGAAGTAACTGTAGGGCAGTAGCCCATAAATGTAGTAATGTGAATGGGAGTAACACATTTAACATGCACAGGCAGCGCCCGCGGTCACTTTTTCTTTGCAACTTATTTAGGACGTTATAGAACTCTACTAAATTTTTCTTTCTCCTGCGAGTGTGGCCTTACCGCGTCTCAGTCTGGTTTTCACCACCCAGTCTTGCTATTTTATTGAGATGTTGGAACTTTATAATCTTTGTGTGAACATCGTTAGTGCTAAATTTATTTTCTTCAAGATGTTTTTCGGTCTGTTCTTTAATTTGCGAGTTCCTGAGTGCCCAAAGCAAGTGATTTCATGTATTGCAAGGCCGTGAAGGATTTGTAAAAAATTGTTTTAAAGTACTTTTGATAATAATTCAAGGATATGAGGCAATTTGGTTGTCATATTTTGCATACTTTTTGGTTAAAACAGTAGCCTGTTTTCACGCCTCCAAATTAAACGTGTCTAAAAATTTGAATATGCAGCTTAATTTGCAGCAAGAAGAATGTCAAAATGTTAATAAGGCTACGATGTAACAAGAAGAAGAGAACTTTGTTTGCTGTGGTGGGGCTAAGTGAGGAGTAGTCCAATTTTCCAAGGGTTCATCTTATATGTTTATTGTATGCTTGGAGAGTACAACATTTTGTGTACAGCAGTCCAGCGTGCGACATTTGGCGGCCCAATGCAGAGTGTGCGACGACTACTGAAGAATTGACACACGACGAGGACGGCAGTTTCTGCAAGGAGATGATTGTCGATGGTGTGTGGAAGTACAAAGGAAACCGAAGCAGGCCCAGGGAAGACATACCACCCCGAGGACGACGTGGTG
The DNA here is from genome assembly GCA_003012365.1 of Medauroidea extradentata. Classification (NCBI taxonomy): domain Eukaryota; kingdom Metazoa; phylum Arthropoda; class Insecta; order Phasmatodea; family Phasmatidae; genus Medauroidea; species Medauroidea extradentata. The sequence goes on along the minus strand of PNEQ01011702.1, from coordinate 13,224 downwards.
CACAGAACACTGAGGGATACGCCGCAAATCGCAAGTCATCATCGATTAGACAGTAACATTTTTTGTTAAAAATATTTGTTTCTAGCTCCAACAGTTGGTGTTTGGACACCATTAAAGAAAAGGAAAGTATAGTAATATTAAAAGTGAAAAGTTTGTTAGTGTTAAGTTTAGTTATGTTTGTCGAAACTACAGTATGAGTGATGACAAAAATGTTTCAGGGTTTTGATAATCCACCAAATACACTCAACTCAACATCAAATTACAGGATGAAAAAGAGTCAAAACCAAAACATACTGTATTCACGTGATTATAACAGCCGCCCGTGTATAAGAGACGTTATAATTTTGAAATTCAAAAATTGGAAAAATAAAATTTCTGTACATAACACCTGTGACACACACACACACACACACACACATATATATATCCCAGAGCGCCTATAAACCTGCCACACCAGCGAGTAGAATGGAATCGCCCAACTTACTTCACGACAGTGGTGCTGCGTCTTAGCGGAGTTAACAGACAATTTTCCGGTATGCTAGTTTCCGCATCATCTGTTTAGTTAAACAAGTGTCTTGATATCTACTTGTGTACTGTCAATATATACAGCCACAATTTTTTCATGCACACAAAATAACGCGAAATAAAACGAAACTGAGTAATGACACCACTAAAACGTGAAAAATATAAGACGTAGCCTATTAACACGAAAATAGGTTAATACATCTACATGTGATTTATAAATTTATAATTTACCTTGCATAACAACTAAATTATATTTGTAGGTGATTCAAACTCACTTTTCGAAGGATACAAATCAATTGAAAGCAGGAAAATTACATACTTAAGAAAATACAAAACATTGTAGCTTTCATCAATTTATTTACTGTTGTACATTTTCACGTTGGCGGATAGCCATATTGCAAAGTTCAATAACAGAAATCGTTAGCCAACATGACACGAACAAACTTCTTTCAAGCATAATACTTTCCCACCTGCGTAGTTTTCTTTTTTCCCCATTATTTCAATGAAATGATAATGTAATACACGCTAAGCTTCGAAATTGACGCATATGTTGCCGTACTGCATGTAAATTAACAAAAAGTACATAAACATTTTTTATTTATTTTTGGACAGTGGCCAATGTGCCTGCATTAATAAAAACAAATTTTGTAAACATACTACAAAAAACGTTTACTAAGTCAGAGAGCTTTTTACGTATTTACTGTGTTACAACAGAAACTCTTATTTATATTTTCATAACGTTGTTCAACCATTACCATGTGTTGCATTTTTACGCAATTTCCCGGTATTCCAGTTTGAGAACTAGGTTTGCAACATGAAAGTCATCTTGAAACAAACAGCTAAAAAATACCAAAATATAAACCAACAGTAGCAGCATGTGCAGCAGAGTTTTCAAATTAAGGGTTTCATGTCAGTGGTAACAAAATTTTGATGTGTAAATTTTGTGACTGTCGTTTGGAGTTTGAAAGGAACGATACATTGAACAAACACATCCAGTCAGAGAGGCACAAAAATGGTAAAAAAAAAGGCAACAACCCAGAAAATGCCAGCTTTCAACTGAAAAAGTGCTCAAACGAGCCAAAAAACACAAATAAGAGTTTGTGATCGAAACAGTTGAAGCTTTTCTTTCTGCTGGAATTCATGTTAAGAAATTGGACCACTTAAAACTTAAAAAGTTCTCTAAAATGGCTGATACTGTACCTTTTCTAAAATATACACCAAAAACTGTAGTAGCAACGGGTTACATAGCCCTTCAGAAACCTGTAAGAAGCACACTTCAAAAACCAGTAGTCAATGTAGACATAGTAAATTTATTGTGTCAACTGAAATGTGACTTTCCTCAGTTTGCCACAGCTGCACTCAAGTTGATGTAGATCCCAACATCAAATGTTGACATTGAAAGATCTTTTTCCAAGTACTCTATTATTGTCAGTGACCGAAGAAGATCGATCTCTTTTGACAAAAAATGCCGAACTGCTAACTATGGTGGCTTTCTAAGACGAAAAATCAAAAAATAAAACCATAAAATCTTAGCTCTACCAACACAATACGTGGATGACGATAGCTGAACACACTCTGACTGGACGGATGAAACGTGCTTCGCTTCCAACAGCATGATTCTGGATTTTAACTCCGTGGCGATCAATTTCCCAAGAGATGATCACGAAAAGTTTTAGGGTGACTGGGATTTCATCAAACTTGGATGGCACAGAATACGGCATGTTGCTTGATGCGCCAGGAACATCTGGCGATTCTGCAAGCAATGAAAGTGAAAACGAATCATAATCAGACCATATTTTTTCCTCTGTTTTCAATTGTCTGTAAATATTTTGTTATTGAAAATACATGTGCTTTAATATTTTTTGTGTTACAGCATTTGCAAAGGAAATTATTTTAACGACGGCTGAAGAGAATATGGCGGCAGCCATCATTGTTTGTAAACAAGACGCGAGTACTGTACGAGTTCTTTTTTGTACTTTAAAGTAAATTGCATGTTTATGATATGGTTATATTTTTCATTTTAGTTGCAACTTGTTTATTATTTGGTACGTTTTGAAGTAAATAATTTGTTGGCAAAACTTGGGCTTTTATATTCACGTAAATACGGTAATTCTTTTATTCCAGGAGTTGGGTGCCAGATTGGAAAAACAGGGCTCTAAATTTGAGTGTAAATCAATGGAAATAAAAAGTGATGTTAACACTCAGGGCAGAGAACAAGGCACAAGGTTAGACAAATTGGACACTAAAATTGATACCCAAGGGGCTAGGTTAGAAAACCTGCAAGAAGCAAGAATAAAAATTTTAGAAAATAAATATAAGGAAACAGAACAAAAAATATTGGCATTTACAAAACAAATTAAAGTACGCAAAAAACAGGGTAATAGATGTTGAACAGGCACAACAGATTTTGCAAATAAAGCTAAATGAGGTACAAACAGAAAAGTCAAGGGTACAGGGAATAGTGGAGGGACACGAAAAACAGTTAGGTCAAACAAATAAGGCAGTAGAAAACATTTAGCTAAAAATAAATGAACACCATAAAGAGGAACAAATTTTGGATAGAAACGTTCAGATTATTAAGAAAAATTTTGGAAAAACATTGAAAAAATTTTTGCAGAAAGACCTAAAATTAGGTCAGCAGTTGGAAAACCCGGGGCCAGAAGTTGAAGGGATTAGAATAGAATGCTAAATTTATAGTGAAACCAAATTCTACAGATTTGCGAATACTCGAAATTCGAGATGAGTCAAGTTTTCAGTTACTACTCGTACTCGAGTACATCGAGGGCAAAATTTTTAATTGAGTTTGAAATACAACAGAAAAAATTATGAATGTTAACTTCTTTTTATTTAACCTACAACATTAAATTAATGTACTCCTGCAAAAAAATGCACAATATTACAGTAACCCGCCATTTAATTACATTTCAAAAGAAACAAAATTAAGGTAAACTTAGATTTTTTGTTAGACCACAACATTAAATGAATGTATTCCCACAAAAGAAAAACCAGAACATTACGGTGCACACCATTTACGTTACATTTCAAAACGTAAACACGAATTTCTCTGCCAGAGAGAATATTAACGAGTTACACACACTTTGTGCAACCGTAACATAACACCGTAAGGTGTAGTACACCATATTGAACACTGTAATCACAAGATGGCTGTGACTAGAGAGTGCTGCACAGTAGCTCTAGTGAAACCACTACGCTGTACGCACTAAAACTTCACTTGCTCTATGCATCGTAGATGCCACAAACAAAACCTGTGTTAGTTGAGGTTATATTTTGTAATTAATTTCGTCATTAAAAACAAATATCTTTGTTTGTACAATTTTGAAGAAAGTGAAACGAATTTAACATTTACGGTAACAAAAAATTATATCGGATTCAGAGTTCAGCGAGTAATTACTAATGTGATTGTGAAAATAAGTTTTATGTTGTTATATTTCTACAAAATAATTTTATTTAATTAGTACTGATTATTTTACCGATTGTGACAGCTGATGCTACAAATCATTTAGCGGTTTGATTCATTTTGGAAGAACATGTTTACTGGTAAGTTGTAAAAATTATGACACTTAAATTAAATGTTTTGTTATACTGTAGTAAGAATTTTCCAAATAGTAAAGTTTTCAAAGTTAAGCTGCATAAAGTATATTATATTTTTGATATCAGTTCTCTAATATTTACTTTGAAAAAAATAATTTTAATTTCTTTACAAAATATACAATTTTCAAATCATTAAACTCTTTGTCTTTACTATTTTGCTATAACTTAGACCTTTAAGGTAAATTTTTGACCTCAAGATAAACCTGAAGCACTTGAAATTCAAAGTTTTTTCAGTCTATTTTGTTTTGCAAAAGTAGGCCCGTACGTATGTATTTTTTATTATTATATATATATATATATATATATATATATATATATATATATATATATATATATATATATATATATACACACACACAAATGTGCACGCGCACATGCACCCACGCACACACTCACACATAGTCATTATATTTATTCTTTTGTTCCCCTGGCCTTGTGAAAAACATGGTTACTACTCGAGATTTGTCTCAACTCAAATTTTTCATTTTATACTCGCTCAAACTCGACTCGACTCAAAATTTGCTACTCGCAGACCCCTACCAAATTGAAATAATGTAGGAGACAAGGGCAAGTGATGGGTAAAACTGCTTTATCTTTGGAAGATATTCTGAGTTTTGAAAGAGCAGTACATACATTTTTTTGGAGATAACAAGAGACCCACACCAACACATTTCACTCACAGATGTGACAGAATGCTAAGTTTATTAAGAGGTTCAGATGAACAACAGATACAGCTATTCACTAGTAGGTTAGGAGGGACAGCATCAGAATGGGCCAGTTGGAAAGATACTGAATGGTTGAATTTTGGTGAGGCCAATTCCGCGTTCCTGCTTAAATACTGAGGAATCAATGTCCAGGAAAATTTTTTGTAGTATCTATACGGAAGTAGGTACCAGTGCGAGTTAGGTCCAATAGCAGGACATGTAAAAAATTGTACATGTAAGCACAATATTATATAATGAAATGGCAGATCACAAATTCATTTCACATGCTATTTCTCATTTACCACTGTCTATTCAAAACTATATCAGGAAATCAACCTAAGATAATAGCTGAACTCATAACAGTGCTCGAGTCAATTGATCGCAAGTGGTTTAAGGGAGGAAGGGGGGGGGGGGGGGGGGGGGGGGGGGGGGGGGGGGGGGGGGGGGGGAGAGAGAGAGAGAGAGAGAGAGAGCAGTGACAGGGGGTGTGACAGGAAGCAGGCCGAGAGATTGGGGAGTAGAAAATCAAGATAGCGAGGAAAGGGAACAGATGGCTGGACAGAACGGTGTCGAGACGATTGAGCATGACAAAGGGACCAAGAGGAAAATAGCACAAACCAACACAACAGACAGAATCAATCGGAGATGAATTTACAGAACACTAATCAGGGATTACCTTTAAACGGAATCGTTTCCCACATTTCACCCTGGAGGATGTAGCAAGGAACTTGAATAATTGTAACATTTTGACTAAGGAAACAAAGCCAAATTTTCGTCAAGAAATAGTCCGCCCAACATGTGACTTGTTACAAGTTTTTTGTTGCAGTTGGCACTGAGAAAATTACAGGAAGGAGGGATGATTGCTCGCATAACCAAGTCCGAAATTTTAAAACCATAAATAAAATTTTTAGGCAATCTAATTACCGCACAGAGAATTACAGTTGATCCAGAGAAATTGACAGCTATCAGAGAATATTCATACCTCGGAAATGGGAAACAATTAGAAAGACTGATTGGCTGTTTAATTATTTCAGGAAATACATAGAAAATTATAGTAACATTTGTACACTTATCAGGAAACAATTACAGAATGGAAATAGTCGGGACTGGGGCTCAGAGCGAAGTAAAGCCGTAGGACCAACTTAAAGCGGAAATAGAAAACAGCTACTATTGCATCATCCTAGGTTAGAGGAGAAATTTATTATTTCCTGTGAATGAAGCCGTAGGTGCAATGATTTTACCGGTGAATGAGGCAGGTGGAAAAGTGCCCATTAGTTTTGCCAGTAGGGCTATAAATTGAGCTGGAATTGGGTACACTGTAACTGAGAAAGAATAACCACGTACCAAGTATTGTTTTTTCCTGTTCCAAGTTCCGAACATATATTTATGGTAGAGAAAACACCATCCTTACAGACTATACGGACTTATGCCATTTTAACATTTGTAAATTGTTACATGGAAGGATAACTATACTAGACCCCTGATTTTACAAACCCTGGATTTAACGAAGGTAGACAAACCCTAAAAAAGGAAAAAAAAAAAAAAAAAAAAAAAAAATATTTCTATGACCAAAAAAACTGCAAGGAATTACGTACATTGATAACGATTTCAAAAGCTTCGAATTACAAACTAACCGAATTTTGAATTAACATAACTCCATAGCATGTAAAATCCTATCCTCGCATTCAGGACCGAGCGACGGCTTCGATTTATATAGCATTTCGAATTAACCGAGTTTGAATTAACGAGGTTTTACTGTACCAATGCTGTAAAGCCACAAATTTACATTCTATTTTTTTTTTCCAAACAGGTGTTATAACCAGTATATTCAGAGTTTGTATGTGTATATTATTTTATCTACAAAGTCCTGTTGGTTTTGTATAATTGAATTTGATATGAATAACTTACCTGTAGTGTTTTAGTTGTGTACTAATGTTGTATAACAACGTATCGAAACTATTAACCTTATATCCAATACATTTCGCATTAAAATTTACTTCCATGAAAGTTTTGTATTTTACACCACTTTTAGCTTTGCACTACAGTATTGTCTGTTAAATATAATTTTCTTGTTACCATCATGAAATAAACAGAGGTTTTTAATTTTGTTTTCCAACTACAGTAGAGTCTCGTTATAGCGAAATGTTACGGTTCTGGGTCCGAACTTCGCTATAGCCGTGTCTTCGCTTTAGCCGAATTTGCCCAATTCTAACCCCTGAACTAAAAAATTGTATTAAAACGGTCTTTAATGTTATTTAATTAGAAAGTAGTACGTTATTTTAAGGAAATATAGGTTTATTTTAACAGGTAAGTATGCACTGGTTACAATGATACGCAACAAGTATGGGTGCGACTATTCGCTAAGTCAAAATGGGCCAAAATCTCAGCCGCATCTTGTAAGTATGGCTATCAATCGCTGGACCGCCTCAACAGTGTCTTGCCCGCACGGGCACGTGGCAAGAGTACACGCGCCGGCAGTCAACATGATTACAATGCCGGCTGCTGCAGACCAATGTAATCAGTTTGAAAAATGTAGTAATTTATTTTAGCATGCATGCTCTGATGATAATTCTTCGTGTCCTTGTACACTGTAGCATGCGTCGAATAATATGTGCGCTTGCCCGAGACACACAAAAATCAGGTCGGACCGGTGATGTAATTGTTCACTTGTCTGTTGGACAGGTAAAGTTAGTGTAATTTTCCAGCAAAAATAAGCGACGTCAACACTGATTGGTAGTTCCTTAATTTTCGCGCACTAGTCGTGAACTGTGTTTAGCGGCGGCACAAAGTTAAGTTCGAAGCCAATAAGTAGTAAGAGAAGTGCGCGCACGTGTACGCATTGACTTTGAGCAAGGTTACAAGTTTGTGGTTTTATTCCGGCAGTGTGCCGACAGAAAACATCTTTGACCTACGTGGGTGCTACCAAATTTAGGTTGACAGTTCATTGAAAAGCAATGCTAAATACACATGCTCGTTTTCACACACAGCCTACCACCCGTGATTTTTTTTTTTACTTTATATTTTCTTCCCCTTCAACTTCCGAACAAACTCGTTCCAAGACAAAAAAAATGTGACTTACTCTTGTTCCCACGCTCTTCCTGACGGTGTAAATAATACTTTAACAATGAAACAATTTACTGGTTCTCACTCAAATTTATGGGACGTTTAGTGTGTTAAATTATAATTTATAATTAGCATAAAGCAAATGTTTAAATTGCCACTAATCTAAAAGATAAAAACACATACGGCCGATTGTGTGAGCATGAAGGTAAATCAGAACAGCAAATGCACTGACACGAGACGGTAATGCCAATGCTTCCTATAATTCGCCGTCCTTGCTGCTTATCTCAAAAAGCTGAAGGTTTACGGAATAAAATATGAGCTGTAGCAAGCTAAGCAGAGATAAGCACGAATAGTTGTGTGGGTGCGTGTGTGAGGGAAAGAGACAGCATTATTGTATCTCCTGGCGGCAATTATTCTTAGTGAAGAAACAGCATATGTCAGCCGTTAGTCAGAACACACAGTTCTTGTTCCAAAAAGCCGTGTCGTCATTTGAGTTGAGCAGAAGCTTTTTGGCAGCCCCTGACAGCATTGGAGCCTTCCTGTTCCCCCCCTTCCCCCGGTCCGTTTTCATGTTGCTGCCTGGCAGTGGTTTTTTATGTACAAGCAGGTTGAGGGAGGGAGAGAGACATGTATTCTTATTGAACTCTCTCATTTGTTAGAGTATTCGAGAAACCCTCTTCTTGCTAACCATACGCAGGATCTAGGTCCAAGCAACAGAGCAGCGGGCTGATGCACCCAACCACGTCGCCGACGACTGTACGCATACCAAAATCTAAAATCGTAATCAGTAAATAAAATCAGAAAAGCAAGTTGTATGCGAAACTGCACACAGTTGAAAGTGCGATGACATCGGTCACCTGGGTTGAGAAGGTGTGGGGGGAAATAAAGCGCGCAATTATATACTTAGAACAACACGCGTTTTAAATTGGGGTGGGAAGCGTGATGCCCAGGTATGAGTCGCATGACTGTGCCAGCGGACAGCCTAGGTTGGGGACGGGTGGAGGTAAACTGTGAATCAGGCTGTCAAGATAACAAATGCCTACTTCACAAGGCCACGTATATCGCCGCAAGCCTGCTTCACATGGTCGCGAATCTTGCTGCAAGCCTGCTTCACATGACTCACTATACATCTTTCTACTCATAAAATTCACATGTTCATGGAATTTTTTTTTTTGCAATTTTTTGACGGTTCCTCAAAAAGGCTTCCGCTATAACCGTGTTTTCGCTTTTTCCATGTTTGCTATGACGGAATTCTACTGTAACTTGATTTTCACCGTGACTTTAACTGGTTACTTTTTAGTAACTTCGAAATACTAAAAGTTGGACACAACCTTGACAAAAAATTATTTAAACTTGCGGTTTCCCTGTGTGTTGCTCCCTCGATGTTCTCAGCAACAGATCCACTTCTCACGGGCCATTGTTTTCCCTGTACCGATAGCTGTCTCCCGCACACTGACCATACTCCATCAGGAAGTGGAAAACATTTGTCGTTCATGTATAGGCGACATGTTGGGTTGCCAAATGTCGCACACCAGTCCTCCTAGACCAGTGCACTAGCTCGATGATAACTCAGCAAAAAGGCAAGGGTAAAAGCTGGTATATTTCTTTTGATCTGTAATCAAGTACTGCAGAATTTACTGGCAGTACTTTAGTAGGTTATGTTGCATTGTAGACCAAATTTAGAATTTCCACAGATACTGGCAAATTTAAAAATTGTTAGTCCTGCAATAGTGTACTTCACTATAATCCAAGACTTCTGATTTATTAGATATCAGTTTACATAGACACGAAATACACTGTTCACGTATTAGCACGGTGGTTCCTGTTCACAGTAAATTATAAGCAGAAAAACAGCACGATGACTAAGTCAGAATATTAGACAAGACACAGTCAGAAAATTTAGCACACTGTGAATACACACACGGCGAAGAAGAATGAGTAGCTATCCTGGCTCTCTGCACCTAACGGCCAACATGTACGGACAGAAAGAAATTTTGTAAAGTTAGAGGTGTCCGAAAAAAGGTTAGAGCAGAAAAAGCCTCTGTGCTACCCGTACATGTTAAGTTTAGCAAATCCCGAACTGTACTTCATGGAAATAATTGGCCGCAGCCCGGCACACATCCTGTCTGGATCGCATCACAAATTTGATTAAACATGGCGGAGGCAAACATTCCAGAACGAACGGGCGCCACACGCTGTGCTCTCATTGGCTGGTTCTATGTGGCAGACCCTCGTCATTCTTTCCATTACCTAGAACCCTTAAGGGCAAAACTAAAAACTACGCATTAAAAACAAGCAGCTCCAAAACTTGTACGGAAAAAACCAGAACACAAAAAGAAAAACAGTGCTACTGCCTCCTACCAAGGCCACTTGGCCATAGCAACAAACATTACACCCTATTTAGAACAAACTGCTTTGCTACTTGTCTACTAGGCATTGCCTTGCCAGCACAATGCCCATGTAAATTATTCATCAAAGCAAGAAGGATAAAGCGGATGTATTTATTCATTGAACTGTTATATATAACTTCTGCATTAAGAAAATCAATGTTAAAACAATCCCTCGATGTCTGATACTAAGTAGACAAATTATTGTACGCGTACATAGTTAGAAGTAGTGTGCAGGGCAGACAAATAGCGCAATTGTGTGAATGTTCACAATATGGCTGATAGATGGCAGCACTAGCATGTACCAACATTCAACCAGGCAAAAAACGCCACTTTTTGACGTTCTTACCTAAAATTGTCGATAATTACGTGTATAAGTGGCTGCAAGTAATTGCTCTCTAAGCCAGTATTCTAGTGGTGCACGAGTACTCTAAAACTCGGGCCGATTCGAGTTTTTATTACTCGGCTCGTATCAAAGTTTAAGGCTCGAAAATTCCGAGTACTTACCATATCCTATTTAGTATTTACCTGAATGTAAAACGACAAGACAATATCTACTTCTGAACCCTTACTGGCCAGAAAAAATAGAAGCTAGGACCCCACTGCACGTTATCTTCAAATTATGACAAAGTATTTTGAAGCAGTGCCATTATTTGCTTCAGTATAATCGACAACTATCAGCATGAAATTAACATCATGATAATTCTTGTAGTTAACATTTACAAGATAACGAGGTATCTCGATTTTAAGAACTATTTATTTACCGTACCACATAATTTTCCACAACAAAATGTTTATTTACAAACATAGCAAATTATTTCCGCTAAAATTACCGTGTTCTGTACAGTAGATTGTGTACAACATTATGATACTCAACTGTCGTTAACAGCGCACGTAACATGTGGTGGAGAAAAAATGTACTGCAATAATCAATATATGGAACACGCCCTGTAGAACTTGCAAGTTAAGGTTATACGTCTTCTATCTTGCATACGTACTTTATCTACGGCATGATCAAAAATAAACAAAACATGACACTGATGCTCTGTTTGCTGTGATTATGTTTTCATTGTTTTGTAGACCTACGTTGTACTAACGCGAACGTTTAAAGATAATAAGATGGGAAAAATTATTGTACAGTAAGAAGATACATTACCGCTACTGTGTATGTCTTCAATTTTTCCGGTAATGTGTAGCAAAATAATAGTCACCTAGAATACCTAAGTGGTCCTTGTGCCAGGAGGAACTTTCCAGCGGAACTAGTGATGAAAACGACGTGGAAAAATAAATATATAAAGAATGTGCACTCCTACAGTATACCGGTATTACGTAAACATAAGTTAGGAGTTCCGGGATTACGAAATACATTAACATCTAATTTATTTCCAAAGTTTGGCATACTAACGGTGCAGACAAAGGTTCAACGTTGTATGTTGGCCGAGTCACGTCGGTGTCACTTTTATTTATTTATTTATTTGGCATACAGAATAATACTACAGTGATGTAAAACAAATTCACAAATTAACTGAACGAAAAATTTCGACTCCTTTCAAACTTTAATTAAAGGTAAGAAAAATACGTTCGAGAAATAATTAACTCCATTACTCAAAGAAAACAAACACACGTCATAGACATAGGAATACATCACCAATATAGCCAAACTACGAATGTTGCGTCTGCACAAGTACAAGATATTGATAATCGCAACGCAAATCAAATATAGGATTAAAGAAATGTCATTGTAAAACAGTCTACCGTCACTACCACAAGGCCGTGTTCACTACATTTGATTGGTCCGCTGTTTCACAAACATTTTTTCGTGCATGAGTGTGTGACTAGTGTGTTATCTACAGCGACCGGACCCGTTTCTTTTTATTTTACGTGAAACACAAACATCAAGAAATTATCGAGATTAATGTGGACCAGTTTGACATTCATTGCACAGAAACTCTGGACGGGACCAAGAAATATAAATGATGCACACAGAAAAAGGTAACAAAGAGGAATGAAGTAATATTCTAGGAAGAGCCCATGCGGTCTGTTGGTTAATGCTACTTTTTGTTTCAGCTATTCAGAGGTGCCAACCTTTTACCAAAGCTTTCAGTAGTAATTTTGTGAAAAATCTGTATTTTTCAGTATATTTCCGTAGAGAACATATTAACTTGAGCCCATGCTACATTGGCCATAAAATAGTCTTATAGAAATAACCGTAACTGCACCGTAAGAAATTCATAGGTTTCCATCCCTCTTACAACGGCTGAGCAGCGGTACGGTGTGTTGAAGCATGTGCCACAAAAAATGTGTGTTCAAAATTCAAATTTTACAGTTATTTCTTACGGCGATTCTAGCACGGCCTTTAAATGTGATGGCCTATACACAATCATATTACCTGTTCGTAGGTAACTTCGGCATTTGTTGTTGGATCTAAAGCATCACTTAATTATAATATACTTTTTCTTGAAATTTCTAACTTCGAAAATGCTTAACGTGTTTTTAACGTAACTATGTATCGACAGCGGCATCTTTGCCATCGTGTTTACACTGAAGTCACAATTGCACGATTCACAAAACACGTGTTGTTGAGATACTCTTGAAACACTTAAACCTGTCCACAACTGTGAATATTCTGAACAATATTTCTCAACACTCTTAGGTTTCAAACTCATACTCGAATTTTATACAGTCAAATCAACATTTCGTTAAACTACGTGTAGTGGTACTTAGCCACCCTTCGATTATTTACTATTGCTTTGCCACGGCTAGTTATCTCAGTCAGTAGTCGCAGGAGTTCCTAACTCAACCACGTGGGCACGAGAAGAAATCAGAAATAAGATACGGACCAAATAAGCGATTCGCCATGCACAGCTCAGGATGCTTATTCACAATAATAAACAAATCTTGCAATTTGTTTCAGGATGTTTAATCAATGGATC
>PNEQ01011695.1:0-17920 GCA_003012365.1 Medauroidea extradentata | reverse complement strand
AAAAAAAATATTTTGTGCCATTTTGGCTCATTTTCATGCTAAAATATGTGATAATTTGGGTGCAAGAATCTAAAAATCCATTGTGTTCATTGCAACGGAAAAATTCAGATAGAAACTTTGATGTATTAGTGACAAAACAATGTAGCGATTTTGTGATAGAGATATTAGTTCATTTTGGAAAAATTATTTTCGAAATCACCGCAAAACTACCAGGCATAGCCTTAATATGGTTTTGTGCAAAGTACAAAATTTGAATTATCTTAAACGAGTCACAGAATATTCGCAACTGCCATAGCCATCTTGTAAAACGTCTCACGCTTGCCATTATTCTCCTGTTGTATTTATCCGCCATTTCCTCGGCAGGTTAGCTGGGAGAATAAATTACCTTGCTAGCGATAACAGGAGTTCACACAAGTTTTCCGCAATGTACGTAAAATATTTTTCAAATTCAAAGACCAAACCAACATAAACATAACAATCCCTGTGCTGTTAATTTCACAGACAACAAGACACAGAGGAGCAAGTAACAGATACTGCACTTCACAGACAGTCAACAGCAAGGAATTGTCAGCAAACAAATTTCTGAATATTTTTTCGTTTATTGTACTAAATCATAATTTAGTTGTTTGAATAATGACAAACATAGCGAATAACATTATATTAAAAACAGTTTGCTTAAGTGAACAAAATATAGGAATTCAAAAAACAATCTTTCAAGTTCCTAAAATAAAAAAACGAAGTTCTGAACTTCCTTCACAAGTCAAGAAAAGAACTCGTTCCTTATGCGTTCGCAAAAAAAATTAACGAAATCAAAGGACCGCGTTCATTGGAACTCGTTCCTTCCGAGCCGTGCTACTATGTTAATATATTTAAAAAATTTATTGTTTCATACAGAGATGTACAGTAATCCCTCTTCAACCACAGTTTCTTTAACCATGGTTTCAATTAAACAAACATTACATTTTAGTACACAGGTTCCTCAGATGCAATTATGCGCAGTTTTCACTGACACACGTTGTTACTTGCAGAGGTGAATGTGGACAGATCCTTTGTGGCAAGCACGCGAGCAAGTTGAAATCCCAACTAAACACGTCACTGGAATTCAAGATATTTTCATAAACTAACTTGCAAGAGTTAGCCAGACTAACATGGCCAATTTGGGTGTGAGGAGGGGTGCAGCATGTCCACAGCAACCCAAGTAGTGTGTAGTGGCCTGGACAAATGGTGTTGGTGTGTGGTGGTTGAAAAATGACTAAGCGTGACCGCTTGAATGAATTAAGTGCTAGTTAACGACACACCAGTCTGTCAACTTGAGATAATACTTTCCCGGGCAGACACACGGGACTCTCATCACTCAGGGTCGTGGCCCAACGACCACATGGCTGACTCCTCACGCACAAGGCTGAAAATGATATTTATATTGTTATTTAGGATGGTAAGGGTATTAAAGCTCCCTCATGGTTTGTAGAACAAAGGTGATGGTGCCCATGACGCGACGTTGTGCCCCCACCGACATGGGCAACTAAACAGGGACACGCTCTGCCCAATCTAATGGGCAAAGTCCACGGGCAAACAAACACACACACAACACATAACGGACGACACAAAATGAGGGGTGGATCTACCTTACAAATACACAACACGTGGATTAGCGACGTCACATGTATTGGCAATCTCAAATTTACAAAATTGAACACACTTTCTCAGCGGGCGCAGGACACAGAGTGCCGAAGCACACGGCGGCAGGCGGCCAGGTAGAGGAGGGAAAGTAGAGGAGGGAGGCGACGAAGATAGCCGATGGGACCCTACGTTCACGAAGATCGGCGAGGCAGCGCATGCCCATTAAACGGTGCGATTCCTAAACACAGGGGCAAATACGATAAAATCCAAATGCCACTGGGCACTTATAGTCATTCATAAGGCAAAATATGATAAACTGTGGCTGAGTTGAAAGTCCATACACAGGAAATCTTTGGGGGTTCTTGCAAGGCCGTGCTGTCCCAGCACAACGAGCATGCAAGCCCTAGGCCCGCTAAGCTCTGCCTGACAAGATAACAGTGTGAACAAGGATGACAGACATCCAGTTTGCATGCATTGACCAAGCGGTAAATTTGTTTACATTGAATACAATAATACACATGGTAAAAACACTTGATGAATTGGTTGAAAAATTTCCCTAGTGAATTCTGTCTCTGCCAGTTCATTTAATTAGTTCACTTGATTACAGTAAATTCCCATTGTTATGACCCCCTTTATTATGACCATCCAGTTTTTTCTACCCTTTTTGAGGAACCGTGAAAAATTTAGGTCGAAAATGTAAGAAAAATCTGCTGAAAAATATATGTTCCAGTTTTGGGTTATCAATGTTGCATTTTTCTTGACGAGTGCTATACTGTAAGAAATGCTCTGCTAAAATAGATTACACCCCTCCTGACTGTCCATGCCAGCCAATAACCATTCATTCCCCTCACCACCTCCCCCTACCCATCGAGCCACATTGTTCTTGTGTGCGCATGCATGAACTGCCATGCCTTGTCTAGTGTATGTCGCTCGCAGCTGCAGCTAAGCCACCACCACATATAACTGTCTGATGGTCACGTGCAGCTTGCAGCCTGTCTGGCTGCAAAGCAGAGTCACATGTTTTGTCTTTCCCCTCCCACTCTATCCCAGCCATCGTCTTTGTTTCCGCCACATCTGACGATGGACCTGGGGGATTGGGGGGGGGGGTGTATGAAGAGAAGACACATTTCTTTTTTTTCCCCTCATTACATCACAGCAAAAAAAAAAAAAAAAGGACCAGCATGACACTTAGTCTATAACAGAAGCAAAAAGGAAAACAATTCCATGTGTTATCTCATCATTACTTCTCTCTAGCTTCACATCCGGTTGTACGCATTAGAATTGAGCTCGGACAATATCTACTGACTGTAGAGAGATAAGTAGGCAAGGCAGAGCAGCGGATGGTGGATAGGACCACACAGCTCTCCGTTTTGTCACCACCCCCAGCCACATTCCTGAGAGATGCCTTCTCCTTAGCTCCAGACAGTACTTGAACTTGACAACTTCCACTGTGTTATTGATCACATTGACGCACCCTGCAAGGTGCTTGGATACCAATATTTTACGCTCGGCCCCGTAATATTAGTAACATGTAAGAGTTAGGCCTACCTTATTTTTGCCCAAGGGGTCATTTAAATCCAGTGTTGTGAGCCGTGTTGCCGTAAAATGTAAAACTAAAAGCTTAGAAATGTTTATGCCAGGTTGCAAATTATGAACTTTTAAGAGAAAAGTGTGTATATAATTATTGTAAATGTAATATTATTGATTTTGTGTATTTATTTAGTGCTTTGTTTATTTCTTATTGGCAACACGGACATTTTCATGGCCCCGCGGGAAAGTTTAAATAGAGTTTCATTTCTGAAGTACTTATGTCTGATTCAGAGTGTTTAATAATTAATATTACACCTGAGGATAGAGCAGTCATTGAAGGTCGTAAGGCAGAGGCCGCAGCTAAGCGCCAATAGGCCGTTCCAAGTAGCAGTGAAATACCTGTGGGAGTAATTCCCCCACCTCAGAAAACATCAGAAAAACCCACAACACTTTAGGAACTTTGCCATCGTTACAAAGACACTGAGAATAAGCCGCCTAGACACAAACGCAATAATTTTAGTCGCATCCTTAGGGACCTACACCGCCTTCAGCTATCATTAATTAGCCCTATAAAAACTCCAGAAAGACCGGCACCCCTGCCACACCCCCACATCCAGCAATTGAAGAGGGAAGCCGACTTTGAGCCGAAGCCTGTGTCAGACCGAAAACGCCACCTCTTGAGGGAGCTCTTCTAAAAATTATGAGTGTTTAACACGCCTATCCCTCGTCATGAAAAGTGAGAATTTTCCCGCTCTCCTGTAGAGACTGTGTTGTGTCGACTGCCCAGGGAACCACTCTCCTCGGGACATCTAGCAGCCTCTCCTCCCCTTCAGGGAACTCTCATGCTCAAGCCTTATTACAACCCTGAAGGAAACTTAAATTCACCCCTTTGCCAGCAGTGTGGCGACAAATTTTTCTCTCGTGGCGCCCAACGTGGGGCCGAAGATCGAAGCAGTGACTTCAAGCAGAAGTTACCACTGAAAGCCACCCCTGAGACGCCCATCCGAGTTCGAAGTCATCTCCAGAAAAGAAAAACATTGTGGCGGCTAGAAACCCCAAGATGGATGACGAGGAGACGAACGACATACCAGCGCCTCCGTGCGCCCTCTATACATGTACCCGCAGAGGAACTTACCTCATCGCCTGTGCCCACTGTGCTCAAGGGTATCACCATACCTGTTTAGGGTGGGATGACACCCCGAAGAATACAGAAGGCCTGGAGTACCGATGTGCCGACTGCAAGCGGAAACAGCTCCAGTGCGCCCAACCACAGTGCCTCGGCGCAGGCAACTACCAGATCCAATGCATCACCTGCCCCTTGGTCTACCACTATGCCTGCCTAGGATGGCCAGACGAGCCTCGAGACTTTCATGTGCAAGATAACAGCGACAGAGCCCCGACCAGAGACCAGGCATGTGGATGTGCTGCCGCTCAAAACAGCCTACGCAAATATAACTAGTCCCATTGCTGTTTGCGGCAAGTGGGCTAAGAATTTTGTTTATGCTTGCTCAACAGGGCAGCGATAAGAGCCACTGCAGCCCAGTATGCTCTGCCTCTATCCACAGTGCAGAGTATTAAACTGGCACAGTGCCATAGTTTTATGATTTTTCTTATAGGCCTCGGTCTTTAAGCGATGAGTAATTCAGTCATTTTATGTGTGACAGCACCTCGAAAAGTTAATTTTTAGCCCTTCTGAGTGACTCCGAATTCAGAATTCTAATAGGCACACTGGTTTTTAAAAAATATATACATTTTTGAAATGTTTGTTCTTTATCTTTTACCTGTATAGCTTAAAATCTTATAATGGTCACATAATGGAACAATTGTTGTGCAGTAACCAAAGAAGTACGACTCAACAATCATTGCAGTATTCTTTCACGTAAATAATACAAGATGTTCTGTTGTGGTTTGAGTGTGCTTTGTGCCAGGCAAGTAGGATGGATAACGTGTGCACAGCCAGCTGAGAGCAAGAACGAGACAAGCCAAGGCCAACTGCCCTCTCTCCCCTCTCCTATCCTACATAACCAGAACCGAGTGCGCAGCGCGGCCGCTTTGCCAAGGCACATTGGGTTTTCAACTTCGACATCAATGACTTAAGAAATCTATAAAATAAAATGTCAAATAATACGTTAACTTTTCAAAAAAAATAATAAGATTTTTTTGCAGTAAGTCAATGGAAATGAACATATCAGACTGTGTTATGCCATTTCTTTGTGAAGAGGAGACACTGAAGAATGCTTTTTAGAATATAATTTTTTTTAAGGAGGCATCTGATAATTAAAATAATTTTCATTTAATTTAAAAACTATTTTTTTACACCAGAGATGACCAAACATAAAACTTAATGCAAAAACGGCAATTTTTACTTACAGGGGTACTGGGTGGGTCAAAATTGGCCCAAAATGTCCCTACTCCTCTATTATGACCGTCCAGTTTATAAAACCCTTTTCCTGGAAACCATTAGGGGTCATAACAACGGGATTCTACTGTTGTAAACTGAAAATTTAAAAAAAAATGTTCACACCTGACTGGTTGTATGGCCTATGGTGGTATTTGTGGCTGACTACATGAAACACACTATGCAAACACATAACTAATACCCCACAGTCTATAATGAAAGTCTACAAAATATTAACTTAAAATACTGTGCAGGTCATGTTGGTCTGTCAGGTTGGCAATAACCATGTGCCTAACCTAGGTCATGTTAAATTCGTGAGAATTAACTACAGCACCGGATTGATATCTACAGCGTTTGGAAAAATCAAAAATTAATTTAACACACACTTCCATGGTGGTTTGTGGCCAAAAGCTATGTTCCCATGACAAGTGATTGGAAGTCACGTTGGAGCTGGTGGTGATGTCACAGATGTGCAGCGCAAAGGGGGCTGGGAGAGGTCACGTGACGATGGGCCTAAGAGCTCGGTGAAGTCGAGCCACATCAAGGATTTCTCAGTCACGAAGCCACATTTGCTTGTTCAAAACAAATTAGCTAGGTTGTAATTTAACGCATGAAAGAAATCATATGTCTTTACACTTGAGGTCGTATAAATACTTTTCAAGTAAGGCTATTTATATATTTTCAAAGTGTGCAGTGTTACATGCATGTTTTATGAAAATTGTAAATATTAAATGTGCAACACAGATGCAAAGTTGCCTCAAATGAGTGCATCATAACCTAACTTATTTAAATCAAATGTGACACTGGTATTCTGATTTTTTTTTTTTTATTTTTCGGAAATTAGTTTAAAGCTAGTGCTGTTTTTATTAAAAGGCATATTATTTAGGACGAACTGTAAGACGAAATAGAAATGTGCATAAAAGTGATTTTGTTTACACACAGTTTAGCAACATTACTATCATCACTGTGTATTTAAGTTAATTTTATTTTGTCAACATGTATTTCATAGTAACAAACGATACTATTCAAAACTTTTCAACTTATTCAATAGCGATGTTACTGCCGTCTCACTGATGTTATCAAACTAAACTGTTTACAAGCGTCAAAATTAGTGCCAGGCAAAAAATCAATTTGTGATAAATAATATAAACATCCATTGCTTGCCAGAAAGTTTTTGCACCATCACAAGTGTATGTGTTTAGTTATTATTTAGATATAAAAAAAGCTGAAATCTGTCTGCTAATATGTCTTATAATTGACACTCACTATCAAATTGTGCATGTTCCATATGAACCTGTACTCTACTACTACAGTTTCCTTATACAGGATGTTCCGGGAGTAGATGTCAATAAAGGGGCGGGTGATAGACAAGCCCAAAACCTACCAAATAAACCAAACTTGTATAATCTGATTCGCAACCGTCTAAAAGTTTTGAATTTTTAAAGAAAATTTGGCTGTACTCTACCTTGAACTTAACATTTACTGTAATGGTCCATGTGGATCGAAATTTGTATACTTCAAAAGTGATTAGTGTCGTCACATTTAAAAACACATTTTACGTCACTGAGAGTACAGCTTTGTGGTGTAAAAAATTCACTTTCACAGAAGTTGTGTTTTGTTCAGAAAGATGCCTCCAGTTTGCACGAGGTAAAAAAATATAAATTGGTCACATAAATGATCACCTGCCATTGGAAAAACTACCCCATAATATTACCAATTACTTAGTAAAAACTAATGTCATAAATTAACAAACGTCGATGCAGTAAATGTAAAAACATAATGTAATGCAGCAGATTCATACAAAGTAAAAATCAGCAATACGGTTGAAATTAGTATGTGAGTAAATAATTAAACATAACTTTACTTAAATAAAATTATTACACAGTGTTTGAAATTATTAAAACGTATTTTCAATTTTATGTTTAATTTGAGAGGATAAAATTAAATGTTATTAATGAAAATTGTAGCAGTCAGTTATTTCATTAAAAAAAATTGATATTATCGAACTAGAAAAATAAGATAAACGAATTACATCACAAGATACCCTTACATAGTTGCTGCTTCATATGCACAGCGTCCACTGTTATGTAGAGGCTAGTGCACTCGCCTCCCATCATAGCGAACTGGGTTTAATTCCTGAACAGCCTCAGAAGCATCTTTTCTGCATGTAGGAATTGTGGCTAATACATGAAGATGGCCTGGTAGGTGGTACTTTCGTGTATCCTGGTTTTTCTTTCCAGTACCACTTCATTCTAACATTATTCACCATAATGGTGGTGGGGGCGAACGTGACAGTATTAAGGCATTTTAAAAATGAGGTGTTAAAGAGTTGATGAGAATGACATGAGGTGAAAGACAACACAACAAACATGCCCGAACCAGATGCGAACTGGGGACCACTCGCACCATAGACTGACTCTTTACCGACTGCGCTACGAGGGCCGGCACATTCATGGGCTTACATGACATTGCTATCAAAAGCTTCACAAATCTTTCCATTACAATCCTTTCGTTTCCTTCAGATCAAGATCTTGCATTGTTTCTAAGACTAGAAAATACGTGTTTGTTAATGTATCATATGATCTGCTGCAAGATATTGTGGTGGTACTTCTCCCCTTCACACACATACAGCAGTTTGTGGTGTCCATGCCGACCACGTGCTTCCACAAACGCGCCCTCTGTAATTTGCCCGTAGAATGTTATTAGATTTAACATGCCTTCAGCTAGCTGTAGCTTCAGTGGTAGAGTCACAAGTTCTTACCTCAGCATCGTGGATCCGAGAAGAGAGAAAAACCATTAAATATTTACCTCGTTAGGTGTACCCAGAGATCGTTATTACCAATAAATGATAAAGGTACCATTCGGTCCCATGATGTTTATTGAATTCACAGATTCGTCCTCAACAACACAGTTACAGAACCCTGTACAACACACGCGGTGGGCTCTCACATAAGGCTTACATCCAACTTATACTGCAAAAATAAATAGGTAAACTCGGATCAATATTATTATTTGCATTGCCCGATGGTTCATGCTACCAAAAAAGAATGCTATAGCCCCGATGTTAAAGGATCTCCATGGCACGTTCGCCCACGGGAGCTCTCCCCACACGCATCCGATCCCTTCCACATCCAGCTAGCAAGTAAAAACATCCGGGATGATGGACTCCCAGAATCCTCCTCACTTCTCTCCGGAAGTGCCCAGAGATGGCGCACTACAGCACAATCTCCATAGGTTAGCACCCTACCTACCGAGAGCATTCCTAAACTCATTGAAATGATTGTTCCATCTGAGAAATCATATTATCCCAGTCTCTACTTACACAGCTTTATCGCGCTATGTGATTCTTGAGACTGTACATATCTCTGGGCAACTGACAAGAAGGAAAAGTTATAAGATGGCTTCCCCCCTTCAATGAAAACAATAACAAATGATTCCACATACACGATTACACTTTCCTCAGCCCTGAATGCTCTCGCCTGTCACATATTACACTCAAGTTGTTAACAGAAATTGCTCGTATTTATGGTTCAGCCCACCGCTCATAAATTAATAGGTTTAACACATAAGTTATTGTGGAAATTACATCTCGCTTAACTGAAAATGTTCTGCTGTACGACTGCCTTGGTCTACACCAACATTGAGGTGTTAAGTCCCGGCTCTGCAACTTAAATATTACTCATATGTCCTTTCTTAATTCTAACACTCGGTGATCTCGACGCACTACACTCGGCAAGCCAGGTTTCCCAAGCACCGGGCGACATCTAGCCTACACCCTTCCATTATAGCTAGTGCTCCACGTAGCATCTTGGGATCCCATTAGACCTATGCAGACGCCGAAAAACCACGTATAAACGAATTTCAAAGTTACGGAAGTTAAGGTTATGGTTACGTTACGCTTATGCCAACACGAAGCCACAATTCCGCACAACAAACAAATTTGGAAAATTTAAATAGGGTGTGTAGGCCTAGTACCTTACAAACATGTTGGTGATTGTACACAACTGTACAACCTAGATGTACCACTTATTAACAAATAGTCTGTATGCAAAGATGTGGTATCGTTAATAAACTGCAGAGAATATGCTTGTGAGGCTATTCAGGATTTACACCCAGCTCGCTATGTTGGGAGGCGAGTGCAGTAGCCTCTACATAATGGCGGCCGCTGTGAATATGAAGCAGCAATTATGTAAGGGTATCTGGTGATGTAATTCGTTTATCTTAACTTTCTAGTTCGATAATATCAAATTTGTTAATGAAATAACAATCACCATTTTCATTAATAACATTTAATTTTATCCTCACAAATGAAACATATTACATTCAAAATACATTTGAATAATTTCAGACATTGACTACTTATTTTATTTCAATAAAGTTATGTTTAATTATTTACTCATATACTAATTTCAATCTTATTGCTGATTTTTATATTGTGTGAATCTTCTGCATTACGTTATGATTTCACATTTACTGCATTGACTTTGTTAATTTATAAAATTTCTTTTTATTAATTAATTTGTAATACTATGGGGTAGTTTTTCTAATAGTGGGTGATCATTTATGTGACCCATTAATATTTTTTTTACCTCGTGCAAAGTGGAGGCATCTTTCTGAACAAAATACAACTTCTGTGAAAATGAATTTTTTACACCACAAAGCTGTACTCTCAGTGACGTGAAATGTGTTTTTAAATGTGACGAAACTAATCATCCTTGATGTATACAATTTTCATTCCACATGGATCATTACTTTTTCCACTATCAGTAAATGTTTAGTTCAAAGTAGAGTACAGGCAAATTTTCTTTAAAAATTCTTAGCTTTTAGATGGTCGCGAATCGGATTATAGAAGTTTGGTTTATTTGGTAGGTCTTGGGCCCCTCTATCACCCGTCTCTTTATTGACGTCTACTCCCGGAACACTCTGTATGTGTGTCTTAAACTTGTTATATCTACCACAGTTGGCAAGGGATTACTGTACACGAAGAATGTAGCATGTCTTTTACAATAATTTCATAACTGAATATACTGCATACATGCTCCGTTATGAGTAATATATTCAACCAAAACCAAAGGAAATTCATTGTGTTATGGCTGAAGCATGAGTAGTTAACAGCACAGCCACCTTGTAAATACTGAAACATCATGGTGGAAAAACAGTGCACAGAGCCAATCAGTGAAACGGAAGCAACAGCACAGCGGAAGAGTAGTGGAGATAGTTAGCACATGATCTAACTTATATGCAGAACTATAGTTTGGTTTTGTTATTTTCGAATTTCAAATATTAAAAAACATTTTCAATAATACTGCAAAATAAAAATCAGTCATGTATATTGCTACTTATTAACAACAAAAACTACAGCTTGATTTGCTATGGCATTATAACCCCTAGTTGTTCCACAGCAATATGTACCAAACACTACATATGGAGGCAAATAAAATTTATTAATGTGATTTCTCCAGTTTTGATTTTAAAAAGTTGTGAAATTTACCTGTTTACAAAAAATAAAATCTCTAATGAAGGTAAAATTAGTATTTATAATTATATAAGATTCATCACTGTTATGTAATTCCACTAATATAACATCATTAAATAGGGGTGTCATATTTTCCAAGAAGTCTATACTATTCTGTTAAATATACACTGCAATATAGATTGGTTATTTATTGCATAACACTGTCCAAATTATCAACTAATCTTCTAATGTAGCACTCAAATTACGTAACAATTCTAAAAGATAAAATTACAATAAATGTATAAACAACAAATACCAATAATTTAGAGAAAATAAATCTATGTGATTACTTGGGCAAGGGACTGGTCGAGTTGCTCCTCGGCCATGACAAGTGTATCCTGCAGCTTCCCGCTGAGAGCCGACACGCACGTAAAGTGTCGGTACGTTGATGCTGCACTCTGACATTCCAGCAGCAAGCTGATGGCTCCTGGGCAGTTACCTTCACGCAGCAATTCTTGTAGCCGTTCCTCAGTACGGTGCTGTCACAAACACGATGCCCCCAGTTCAATAGTCACCCAACAATGATGTCTGGATTTGTATGCTAAGTGTCCAGCCATACTCGAGTACAGTTGTTTGTCACGCCCAGACAACATCTACTCCATTACTAAAGATGATGCAGAGCCAATCCTCAGTCATCCAAGGCTGTATTCCATTGCTCACACTGATGTAAATACATTTAAATCTGACCATCATTTTATTATTAAAATTCTATATTTAACTTTATATTCACCATGTCCTAGTGCCTCCATCTAAGTGTAAACCTTTTTGTACATGAACATTGGTATATCTTAATTCAAAAAACAGTTGTCTACATACTGGCGTGTACTTAAAAATGTTTCCTGCAAATGTGACGTCATGCACTAACTACTACAGCTGTAGACCTCATGCGGATCTTCACAAGTTTGGCACGAAGTTCAATGACGTAGGGAGTACATATGTGCGCCTCTGTGTACGTGACGGAATTTAGTGTGTGCGAATATTTTGCATTATGTGTGTAACAGAACTCAGCCTAAGTCACAACACAAGACAAGCCTGTACAATCAGTTACAAAATGCTTTTTAGGTCATCTTTCTTTAACATTTCTTATCAAAGTAACAATCTGATGACAACGAAAAGTGAAATATTTTTAACATTTCAGTGGACTGTTACGGAAAAAAGAGATTACAAACACTCTAAAATTAGATTCTTACTTTCTCTGGTCGTACACCATATAAGCCAAATTATAAGCAAAATGTTAATAGCCAAATTAGAACCAAAATTAAAACAAAGTTGATCTGATTGGATTCACTGACATGGTAATGACACACATAAATTTTGATCTCTAACTATTCAAGTAGTAAGTACAAGCATCTCTGTTTAAGAAAATGGGTACTTCTGTCTTATTACAAAGTAATAGCATGAAGAATCCTTTTTAATGAATTCACTATAAGAATGTTATTATAAGAACTATAATTTGAAACTACCACAAATAGCTTGACATTATTTAAAAACAAAATACTTTTACATGTATCTATAACTCTGTTAAAATATACAACACTTCTACTATTGGTTATAAAACCACACAAACTTGGCCTACTATGCTTATATTACTAAGCACTAACCCAAGGGAAAATAATTTATTGTCTACCTAATTATTATTGTTACATACACATAAACTAGGAAATCAATTTTGTATTATTAATTGTAACTCACTACATAGAAAAATTATAATTTTCATATGCACACAACTAGAAAACATAACACAAAATTACAGTACTTAAATTACACATTTTTAATATTATCTTAAAAACAGGACATTGTATTGAACATTGTAAATACTTACTCTTTAGAAGATTCATAAAAGACAAAACACTAGGTTTTTGTTTTAGTTGTTTACAAGTGTACTTTCGTATTGGAAAATTATGTCATAGTTATTTTTTTCCAATACAAAAAAGATTCAATGTACACAAACTTAGTATTCATATGTGTAAAGGACAAAACAGATACAAATCCCTCAAACAATAATATAACCTCGAAATTATGTTTATAAAAAAACACATGTTACTACAACTTCAGAAAAAATATTATGTAATTTGTAAACAGTACAAGGAAGGATTTAGATCATTATTGTTTTAGAAAAGTCACACGTACTTACAGACCCACAAAAATCATGTATCAGTAAAAATGTCGTCAGTTGCGAATAATTAAGGATTATAGCGAAGGACATAATGACATTTCAGTTATTTCCAAAAAAAAAAAGGGTTCAAGTGAAAAATTCTTAAAACGCTGAAAATATACCGGCACAAAAATTGTGTGTATTGGAATTTTGCAATAATTTTTAATACTAATAGGAATAAAATTCCAAAGGCATTTGCACTTAAATAAACAGAAATTTCTAATAACATAAAATGTGTTGGAACCCACCAACATCTGAACATGACATTTTGTATCAACTGCTTCTCATGGCCCTTCATTGTCAAGGTTGTCCCTCATCTTAAAGCACACCTAGCAGTGACGAAAAGTCACAAACAACTTACAGTTGATTATAAGACAGGCACTGAAGATTCCCAACTGAAAGGGATACCTATAACACTACCTTGTTAATGCAGTGTGAGAAGCAGAAATATTCAGTGCTTGATAAGGTATAGTTAGGCATCATAATTAAACAATAGTAAAAACTATACTACAAAATTAAATTTAAAAATACAGTTAAACTACACTTACTTACCAAGGTTTTTATGGTACGGAATGAATGCAATAAGTTTTGCACTTGCTGTCGTTTATGGTAGTTAGCTAAGATCCCCAAACTTGCTGTGGTAAATTGGCGAACTGCTGAATTCAAGTAGCTTCTACCTTCACGACAAACTCTCAGGGTTGTTTGTAATTCTTTTTGAATTTCCAAAACTCTAAGGAAAAAACAAAATTTAATAATGAATTATTTATGTTAAGTCAAACCACTAATGTAAGTCACAGAAAAGAAATTTTTAAAACTACAGCAAATACAAAATTGCCTTGTCACACGAGAGTTCATGACATCATTGTTTGTAGTTTGCGACACTAAAAAACAACAAATCTGACTGGAATAGTTATAACAGTTTTTTACCAATTACATATACAAGCACAATTGTACTTGTCAGGACAATATCAGGATGATAAGTAGTAAATGGAACTCGTAAATTTGTCTTTGGTCATAACAGGTTACGTGCAAGAGTGATTACTGAGTTTTATTTAAAAATAACTGTCAAACAGAAATGTAGTCAAAGTTAAACTCAGATTTAAGTGTAAAGTATTTAGGTAAAGAGCAGGAGTATAAAAAAATATTCTGTGATCCCAGCAAAGGAGAAGCTACTCTCCACTGGAAGATGGATCATGCCAAGCATGAAAAGGTAATGCAGCCACATTAGAAAAGCCATTCATTGTAACTTGATGAACAATAAAATTGATACAATTTTACACAGTTGATGGAGCCTTCTTTTGTGGTTTACACAGCAAAGACAAAAACGTGTGTCTTTAAGACTATAATTCTTTAAAGAAAACTCTCTCACTGCAAGCATTTTCTGGTTAGACCAATGAAAGAAATTTCTTAAGATACTTAAGATACTAATAATTAAAGAAATGTTTTGAGCTCATAATTCTATGGTCTAAGAATTCATAACCAAGTTAGCCAATTTGATACAAACAAATAATTACAGTATTATCTGCAAGAAAACTAAAATGCTGATGAACAAGCTAAACTTCAAATGACCTACCAATAAAGTCTAGCATTCATACATGGAACAATGATCAAAGCTTGCAAATTAATAAAAGAATATGTCACAAGTTGCCCTCAATGATTGTGGGATGCCAGGCTGCAGAGAGTTAGAGGAGTTTTTAACAGAAGGGCATTAGCACTAGATGTTATGAGGTAAATATGGAGCAGAAGCAGAATGCTAGGGCAAGTGAAATGGGAAGTTGAGCAGTGACTGTTTAAAAAACTTGCCTCACATTAGGGAAGAGGCTGGTTCGATCCCGCTCCAGCCACCATGATTTTAGTTTTCCAGGGTTTTCTAAAATCACTTCCAGACAAATGCTGGGATAGTTCCTTGAACAGTCCATGGCCAACTCCTACCTCATTTTCCCAGTGTACCTCTACCAAGGCCTTGTGCTGTTTCAAGGGCAAGTAAATTGAACTAAATAAATTAATTAAATTTTATGGGAAACAATGTGACAATATTACTATAGGACTTTCTACACATAAATAAATAACTTACTAACTATAGTAATGGTCAGATACAATACCTTTCGAATTCTTCATTACACACAGTTTGCTTCTGTAGAATAAGTTGTAAGACTTTATTGGAAACAACTTCCAGTTGTTGCTGTAATACCTTCTTTTGATTTTCAATTAATGAACAATCCAAAACATCTGGTAATTTCTAAAAAAGAAACAACTGTTATCACAACAAACTCAACTAATATCATCAATTACAGAATATAAAGTTATTAAAGTATTCTCCTCACATTACTTGTTAAAAACAGAGAGAAAAATTTTTTTTAGATAAATAAACTTCTATCATCAACATGAAGCAACTTAACTGTTAAAAACAATACCAAACCTGTATGGTCTATCAGCTTTAAAAAGCACCCTTACTTCAACTCAACCCCTTAAGGTGACTGCCTGGGTGAACATATTTTGCTCGTTTGAGACAAAGAAGAGCTAGGGACGACACAACACGCACATATCAAGCCTCTCCCTAGCCTCTAGGCCCAAGTCTCCAATTGCCTGGAGTGCAATTTTCTTGCCAATAGCTTGCCTCTATAAGGCATTCACTGGTGATCATATAATTTTACAACCTAATATTTTAGATAAAGTTGTGTTGTACCTGCCTTTAATCTTATGTAATAGTCCACACTATGATTATCATGCCTAAGAATGAACACAAAAATACAAATTTTCACAACTTTTGGTAGTGAGTAAATGAGCTTTCAAGATTAGTGGAGGACAGGAAAATGGAATACCTGCATGCAACCTTCTTTAAATTCTATTCCTAAGCTGACATCACTAACTTATACTCTTACACACATGCACACACAAGCCAGCCGGTCTATCACAATACACAATTGGATTACACTAATCTACAACAAATAAACGTAAATCAGGCCTCATGCTTTAGCTGGTGCGACACATTAAACAATTGCCACGATTTTACAGTTTTCATTAATTCTATATACAAGTATTTTATGCAATAATTAAGACACCGTGGGTCAGTGGCACAAAAAAAAAATATATATATATATAATTTAAAAATCTGATTTTGCGACATCACACAGTAAGTGTGGTAAAACTCTATGAGTAGATATGTAATTACATAAATAGGTAAATCCATAAATGACAAAAAATAACAAAAAAAGAGCTATTTTTTAAAGAAAACCTTGTGTATGTAAAAATTATGTTACATAATAACTGCAGTCTTAAGGGTGGACTCCATCCCTTCTTAGGCAGTTGAGCAGGATAGGGATTTCAATGTTAAACTATATTCGCGGTATCTAAGTCAGTTTTAAAGATATCATCTTCGAATAAGGGCCACATTGTAGAATTCGTAGTCTATAATACTGCTATTGAGCAAAATAATGTAATATAAAGTTCTAACTATTTTTTAAGGTGAAATCAAACTTTTAAATGCTCACAGAATTCAGGCTATTAGTTATGTCCCTTGACTTGTTCAATCGCAGTAAAGTTCGAGCTCAGATGTTTAATAAAGTCCGCGGCGATGATGTTCTAGCTCTTAAAACAAAGGAGCTAGGCCTGATTTTGCACTTATGCGTGGTCTGACATACGTGTAACCCGGGCTAGCTGACAGGCTGCCGGAGCGAGGGAGCGGGTGGGGGGGGGGACGTTGCCTGCAACCTCGTCCCTTCTCTGCTGGCAAGCGGTCAGTGTAGCTGAGGAGGAGCAACAAGGGGGGAGCAGGTTGACTGACGTCACTTTTGTTATGTTTAGATCCATTTATACCATCGTTGTTTCTACCTTCGAGCTTGGGGTTTAGTTCGGCAATTGCTATGCAAACTGGCTAATAAAGTGTCAAGCAAATTAGTGCCTACTGGTGAGTGGGCGTAATATTTAATATGAAAGTAATTTGCTTGGCTATCAAAGTGTGTTTATACATGCATAGTGTATTTGGGGCGGGGGTGCGTTGCACACACACATTATTAGGTATTTGAAATGCAATATTTCTTTGTCTCAAATAATCAATAGTCTCGTATGTGTTTTAGTGAACAATATATTTTGTAAAGGGTCTACGAAGAACAGAAAACCAAAGATTTATGTTACAGAGATGTAAATGTTAGGCCTAATGTTTTGTGCAAACAAACACCTAGTTCAGAGTGTAAATAACAAAGTATTAGTAAGTCAATAACTGCACATCAGGAAAGGTGATGTATCTCTTCCCTCCAACTAAACGTCACTCATCACTATTTAAAAACTGACTATATATTTAGCATTTTTAAGTATTGAAATAAATACCATGTCGCACCTTGAAAAAAGGTTTCTCGACTCCTCGCTTTATTTATGGGG
Organism: Medauroidea extradentata; assembly: GCA_003012365.1. NCBI lineage: Eukaryota > Metazoa > Arthropoda > Insecta > Phasmatodea > Phasmatidae > Medauroidea > Medauroidea extradentata. Next base: position 325 of record PNEQ01011695.1, on the reverse strand, counting down.
TCAAATGTTCCAAGAATTGCCCGTCTCTCAAATTCACACAAATCACAATATTTTAGAAGATATTTGATATAATTGTGTATAACACATAAAAAAACACAAACTAGAATGATTTTATGTAAAATGTTTATTGAGGGTCATTCCATTTTAAATCAACAAATCGAGGTTGCTGCATGATTTTAGATTTTCACAGAATTTTGTAGGTTGTTGGAACATACTATCTAGAGTACAAAAATATCTTTTTTAGATTTTTAGTTAAAACATTTTTTTATATATACGCATTAATAGATACAATTGCGCGCTAAAATTTCGCTTTTTAGTACTTTTT
>PNEQ01011694.1:0-22165 GCA_003012365.1 Medauroidea extradentata | reverse complement strand
ATATATATATATATATATATATATATATATATATATATATATATATATATATATATATATATATATATATATATATATGTGTGTGTGTGGGGGCCAGGCACGAGACTTTCACACAGCTCTTCAACCAGATACGAGGCTGTGGCACTACATTCGGAATTTTGTCCCAGAATTGGTCAATATAACTTTGTCGTGTCAGAAGTGTGTTACATTTAACGGGATGCGTAGTTGCGAGTGTTATCATTGTCGTAAACGTCTCGTGTATTTCAGTGGTGCGTGGCTTTAGCGATTAGATGCGGAAGTAAAGGAGATAGGAAAGTTTTGGTGTTTTTCTAGAAGGGGAGTGGCATCGAAATATTCGGAAAAAAGCTAAGATCTGGATAATTGCTGTGGTATGTTTGAAAACCTATAAGATGGGCGCCCGCGGAAAGCAACTACTTTTTTTAAAATTAGACCGTCACACACACACACATATATAACGCACACAGAGTCCTTGGGATCTTCATTAAGTCGCTGCAAGCAAAAATTGAGAAAAAAAGACAGTGGATGAAGAAGGAAAAACAGTCTGCGTTTCCTTTGTTTGCCCAAGATTTTTTGGAGCGGAGAAAATGAAGACAGCAAAAAGAGAAGGAATTAGAGTTTATCTCTGCGAAAGTCCTGGGGCTGGAAGACAAGATTGGAGCCAATTATCATGCAGTGGGTTTTCCTAGAACATGCTTTTCGAGTATTTGAATATATTAGGAAATTTTCGCGTGATATAAATAAGGTTTTGTGTAGGTTCCAAAATTTTTTATTTTAAAATATCTTTAAGGTGATATTCAACCCCTTTACATACTTGTCTATGAACGATTTATTTCAAATCGGAAACATCGCTTTTCAGAACGGTACGAACCCAAATTCCGGTCACGTTTTCGCTGAATAATATCTACTGGCTGATTTAAGCACGTCATTTTATAACTTATTACATCTAGGACTATATATATTTGTGTATTTTTTTTAAGGATTTTATTGTACAGGGTATTTAATGGGTGGAATGTTGCAACACATGAAATGGAAAATCAAATTGTAACTTGCAGGATAAAGTAATTACAACTGGTCGGTCCATTTACTGATCGATGATTGTTTGCGTTTTTGTTATATGCAATTGGGTGTTTAACGAGTTTCCAAACAGCTTGAAAGTATGGTAGAAGTACGTGTAGAGGTAAAGTTTATCGGTAATTGCTTATATCAGGGAACTATCTCAATATTTGTCTGGATGAATTTCAGGACGCCGCCAAACTGCGCGCGACATGTTTTAGACATCTCTGTCGCTTGCGGCAGGTTCTGCCCTCCTGTACCTGATCCCTAAGGCTTAACAGGAGATAACTTACAGTTCTTAATACCGGGGGGAGGATGCCACCCACCCCGGGCCAGCCATTGATAACCAGAACACACCCATTAGAACTGGTGAAGATAGGGTAGTTGAGGCTCATAGTGCGATCTTGAAACTATCATCAAATGCCACGTGGCCACAATGAACCAAGCGTTAAAATTGAGTGCAAGATTCCCGCCGATTCAGTTTTACTATAGGACTCTTAGCGGTGAAACAATAATTGTATTGGTGGAAAATCTGTAGCGCACGTTTCTTTCCGAGTTTCATGCACATCTTGTTAAGGGATATGTCGACCTGACGACTGAATTCTCAATTATCACAAAAATTTGAACTACTCACAAAATTTCGATGAATCTTTTTTGCTGAGTAGATATTTTATCAGCGGACGTTTATTTTACAGTACTATGTGATAGTATGTTTTACTTTCGAGTAAAGAATTAAAACTCTTTTTAGAAAACTAATAAGTGCTTGAAGCCACAAAATCTACAAAAAAAACTGCCAGTTTTTATAATTTTTACTATGATAATATCTAGGCTCTATAACAACTGAATTTTAATAAATACTCGCGTTTTCATTTGAAAATAATTTTAACATCCGTAAACCTTTCACACATAAATTTTCGGTTAGTATATTCATTTTCAAATCAAAACTCAAGTATTTTTGAAATTCGGTTATTATAGAGGCCTAGATATTATCATATTATAACATATAAAAATGACAGTTTTCCATTTTTGTAAATTTTTGTGGTTTGAAGCCCTTATTTTTAAAAATTGTTTTTAATTTTTTACTAGAAAGTAAGGCATACTACCGCATAGTGTTATATAAATAAACGTCCGCTAATAAAATATCTACTCGGCAAAAAATCTCATCGAATTTTGATGAGTGGTTCATATTTTATTGACGAGCGAGTATTCCAGTCGTCCGCTCGACATCGTACCTTTGCATATCCCTTAATACATTTTTAAGTACGGCTGTCCGATAATGGTGATTACTGCTATCTGTTTCAACAATGACATTCCGTCCTTGTTCAAAGAGTGTTTTCTTTTCGTACGTTGGTGTAATGAGCACACGCGGAAGACTTAAAAAAAAATGTATTTACGAATATAGTCGTAGCCATTCGCCGGTATGTTAGGCAAAATAACGAATCAGGTACAGCCATTGTCTTTGGAGTGCTACAAGAAGTGTTAAAGTGACCCTTCCTGGCAGGGTTGCCAGATATAAGGCCGCGGCCTTCTACTAAAGACGGCTATGATAAAGTGCAACGCATTTGAAGAACGTCGTAGCCGGCGTCCATAAGGAAAACACGAGAAGCCGAAATCAAGATGTTTGGGAAGATAATCGAACCTGGGACGGTTTTGAACGATATTACAATGCTTTAACACAGCAAAATCTCAATCGGCAGGGCGTTTAAAAATAATGCCTATAGTGAGAAGTCTACTTGAACCCAACTCAAATTATTTAAGGTAAACGAATTACATGAAATGCACCCAAAGAAAAGTCAGTCAGTTAAGCCGGTGGTAACAGAATGATATCTAACCTGTGGTAGTTTAACTTCAGATAATGTCTGAGTTGTCTATCAGTTTTGTGGCTGGACGCGGGAAAGTATTCTAGCTAATATACGTTTTCACAATAGCTTTCGGAATCACCTGTAACACACTTAAATCTTAATGTCACCGTAATACTCCATTACAGTCAACATTAGTTATTTTTTTCAGATGTTGCAATATTCATCCGGCTGAAATGTATCCATAATTTCCTTTCAATAATCTGTCCATCCCAACCAATGTGATTAAATATTCGAGTATCACGTGGAATTAACTGGCGGAAGTAAAGTCTTCTCGGTCTAGCCACAGTCGACTCATACATTAGTTTACAGCCGTACAATTAGAAAGTATGTACAACCCCACGATTTATTTTTTCATTTTACTGAATAGTAACCGTCAAGAGTACGTCAAAAGATAAATCCTCCAATCACAGACGTTACAGTGAAGTATACGTTCTTGACGTTCAAACCGCTCTAGAATAAATACGCAAAATACACTCTAAATGGAAACTGTGAATACTTAGAGTTTTCCAGTGATTTTCCACAGATTCAGATTGTTGAAACTGCTCCGTCGTAATAAGTGAAAAACTCCAAAGTACATCAGTGAAATAAACTCACAGATCGAATATGAGATTTCCACGAATTAAAAAAAAAAAAAAAAAAAAAAAACGTATTACCATTACGTAAAATTAAGTGAAATTTTACAATACATGTTATTCTCCTTAATTCTAAATTATGATAAGCTGAATAAAATGTGCACAGAAATTTAAAAAAAATATTACTACGGCACGCTACGCCAACACTCTTAACAATTCATCTAACGTGGCGTATATGGTAAATGTAATTTTTCGATTTTGCATACCAGTGATTTGTGTTAATATTGTACACCGCTTTCCTAGTAATGAATTTACTGTTTATAGTACAGTGTGAGTTTGTGTAAGCAGCGTAACTTCATTCATAGGGAGTAACAGAACGAAACTGAACATTCCAAAACTCATCCACCCTAAACAACCGAACAATAATACTATGTCTTACTGTGTAGGTCTGCTGTAAATATTACTGAACATTTAAGTGTAACATATAAAAACACATAATTTACTTTAATAAACAACCGAACAAAAAGTTAACAGCAAGATTGCATTCGAAAACGGCGTTAAAATGTTTATTACACGTACACTAAAGTCAAGTACAATTGCTGAAATTACATTTTAGCTACTGTTTTAAACTGTGGTTTTCGAATTACAATTTAAAAAAGTAGAATTTGTACTGATTGAATAGTGAAATATACTTACTTATTCACTATGTTGACCAATCTGTTGTTTTTTTACTTTTTATCAGGCAGAATTAACAGAACATACAGATTCGCCAGTGAAAACGCTTGCAGCGTATTGAAACTGAGAAAATATCACTGATTCAGTTTTAAAGTATTCACGTCCCTCTAGCAACTTGTCTGCTAACAACAGTCATTGAAGTATGAAAATGAAAAATTCGTGTTATTTTCTGTTAGCAGACTAGATAGCATACTTCTGCAATCTAGTTACAAGTCTGTATACTATTGGCCGATAATGATGTAGCATGTCTTGGAGAGTTATAAGTTATATGTTATATAGTGACCAACCTCCTATAAACCTGTCACACACATGCTGGTATCACATAGAGGCTCGTGACAACAGAATCACAGATTGTGTTCTGATATGTACAAGGTAGTGAAGTCTATTATGTTACCAAATAATAACTTGAACGCTAACATTGCAGGACTCTGCCAATAAGCTTTACTCAGGAAAAAAACGTTATCTGTAGTAGAGCAAGATTCTGGCCTTGTAGAGTTCTGGCTACTATTTTCTTTCTTAAAACATGCGAACAATAATTAATATCCGGGACACTTTCTTAAAGGGATAAGGTTGCCAGCTAATATAGTAGCAGAGGATGCTGAAGTTTCTAGGAAAGTATTGTTTACTTAGATTCTCACCAGCAAAGGACTGAATCTACTACGCTTATAGTAACGTAGTTTAAATAAACGAACAAATGTTTAAAATTTTACGTCGTAATGAATGAAGGTTAAAGATAGCTATTTCAAACTGAAAGTATTCTGCGTTACATCAGCGAATGAATATTGCAATAATAAAATTTTTCGAAACAATTTTTTCACTTATAACTTTAGAGACGAGCAAAACTCGCGTTATCATTTGGTAACCGAATTAACTTCACTTTCCTACACATAACAGGGCATAATCGGCGATTCTATTGGCCACAAACTTTTATGTGTTGTCATTTACGTGTGTTACGTACTTTTATGATAATTCTCCGTGGCAAGTCCCGACAATATCGGCCAGCGGGAGACGTTGAACGGACCTATAGTGACTTGGAGTCTAGTCAGCTGTCAGAAAATGGCGTGCTTCTACTTACGACTTCTTGTATCATTTCAATTTTACCATTACATTTTACATATGATTTATTTTTCGAATAAAATTAGCATGTTTTTGTTTAGACAATATTCCTCAAGAATTTCACGTAAAAGTTTTTGTTATGAATAGAGGCAGGAGTATTTCGCGTCTTCATCGGGCAACAGCCTAGTCTTCTCAGTTCTATACGTGTACCGGCTGAAGACAAATTTAATATCCATTGGCTTATAACAGTACAAACGTGTACCACGTGATATCTCCACGACTTGTTTCATTATTTATAACTGGCTTGCAGTCGTCAAATGTGTGTTAAAACAGGCTCTCGTCTATTCACAGAAAGCGGAGTGAAGTATACGTTATTGGCGTTCATCCTGATCTGGACTCAATACGCGAAATAATCATGCCTCTAGTTATGAAGCAAAATTTTATAAATCCATCAGTTGAAATGATATAATTTAAAACGTGTTTGATGAGTTCTTAGTGAAAGCCAGTAATCTTTTCATAAACTGAACGGGCTTTGAGATCCAGCAAGCAGTCAAGTTTTCCCTTGATAAACCATCATCTCTGCTCCATGTTGCGAGAAACTACGGTGTTTTCAAGGGTATGTTGGAACAAAAAATTTGTCGCGATATACCATAATTAGGGATCCCAATTTTTGGGGAAAAGAGTTCTGCAGCAGTTTGTTTCAGTGCCTCATGTGCACAGCTGCAGCTCTGCTTCGTGGTCAGTGATTGGCTGTTTTTAACTGTTTCGTGTGTTGACGCTTTACCGCAAATCACGGACATGTGATATCGCAGTTTCCTTATTCTGATTGGTGCAGTCAAATGAGAAACTTCCTTCCACAAAGACACACTGCCAATAACAATGAACTAGAACTGCATCTGAGAACACAAGCTGCAGAAATATTTTCACCAAAATTGGGGTCCCTAACCATCGTCTCTAGTTATGACACTTCAGTGGTGTCAAATACATAAGTTGTGGACCAACTGAAATTGGCCACAAACTGACAGCAGCGGTTTCAGTTCCCCAAAATAATTGCCAAAATTTCCCGCTCTCACAGTAAGAATCGAGACATCAAAATTTTACTCACTCATTTGAAACAAAGTGAAAATATATGACTTCTATTCACGAGGGGTGCTACTGCGATTGGTTTTCTGTCTATGGAACTGGTCCTTGAGAGCACTTTGAACCAACAGTAGACCTGCATTAAATCACTGACTGCCGCGTCGCTTTCAGGTGAACCACTGGTCGCTCACTGGAGCAGCAGCCAACGAACAAGGTAAAATGAACATTTCTGAAAGTTCTGATACTTTCAGAAAGTTAGTATCTGTTCGCTTCATGCAAACGTTAACATTGCCACGTGGTTTCATTTACTGTTCAATGTTTACATCATAATCAACTGCTCAGAAAACTGATTTCTGCTCGTAACGCTCTGTTTTATTTCATAAGATCTAGACAGGAGAACGACGTGAACTTTTACTGTTACAAAGCAAGAAAATAAACGCATGATGCATTTTGTTACATAACATGTTTGAAACACAAAACTACTGTTTGCTTGTAATGAAACATAGAATCACGCTTTATTCGTGTGCTGTTTAGTTTAGTTAATATTTTAATATTTATTGCCAGGAAGATACTGGGGAAAATTAGCTGCTTTGTATTTTGAAGAAATAAAAAATACGATGTCTAAAAGTCGAAATATTAGTAATTTATATGATAGCAGTTAATAGATCATTATGCATTTGTGTTAATATTAAAATATTTCTGACACTCTTGAGAATAATAAATCAAATGTAATGCATACAACGCCCTGTGCGAACATTTTGTCGCCTAAGAAACTCTTGCCATCTCTCGCTCGAATTCTTAACTACAGTGTTATGCTGGAATAACAACAGCACGAAGGCCACGGCTCAAATAGTGTGATGCGACACTAAAGGTTCTCGTTATTGCGAACATTAGCTTGCCTGTCGCGCGACAAATACTGAAATAAAAACGTTAATAGTTCTTTGTCTCTGCATACTAACCTTTATTACAAAAGCCATAGGTGTTTACAGTTTTTAAATTTTTCTCCATGCTTATCTGATATACATTTAAATTACCTACTGGCATTCCCAAACACGAAAATCAAGTCACAGTTACACGTTTACTTAAAAATGTCATGATTTGCTTGTAATAAATAACGAAAATTTCACGCGAAATAAATTAAATTTCTACCAACTCACCAGACCCACCAACATTGGCACACAAAGTTTTATTTCATTTTTATCTAACAGCGTCTACGACGCAAATAAAATAGAAATAACTTATATTCGAAAGTCAAGTAGCATTCGCCGTTTCCGTCACGCTGACGTAACAAACGTCTCGTCTCTGATTGACAAGTTATTTTATTCTCGCCTTCCTATTCACGTTGCATGCCGGACGATGTCGCTGGTCGGCGGGTTTTCTCGCGGATCTCCCGTTTCCTCCGCCCTTTCATTCCGGTGCTGCTCCATACTCACAGCATGTCATCTCTCACCAGCGCTGAAGACCTCGCTGTTAGGCACTGACCAAAATCTTTCACTCGCTCACTATCTGCGTTGCGTCCGTCGTGTTACTGCGGTATCAGCATTAAGTGTTGGATAAAGCAGTGTGCAGTGGGCGTTAAGCTTTGTGCTGGTGCGTACTAGTCTAAGTCAAATTGAGGAGCACGCTAGCAAAACCAGACATGTCCACCAAAATCCCGAAATTAGTTAAACATGTTTTCTATATACGGTTTCTGAATTCTACATTCATGTGTAGTCCCATTTAACTTTTAAAAAATTACAAATCATGCAAAAATTTGTGTTTTTGTTCAAGACCATACAAATGTACGCCAGAAACGCAAACAACCATACTGTATTGGAAGAAGCCTCTAACCAGATATATTTATGGCTCGGTAGTTTTCGCAAAACAATTGTTGCACCGCTTTGTTTCAGTGCCTTACGTGCGCACCTGCATCTCTGCTATGTGGTCAGTGATTGGATGCTGTAACACCCAGCGTCTGGAGGTTATACCCGCAAATAACAGACGTGATGTGTGGCAGTTATCCGTGTACTGATATCCGTCAAATGAATAACGACTCTGCACAAAAACACTCTGTCAATAGTCATGAATAGAGTCCCGGAAATTTCGCGAATTCATATGGGAAGACGTGATATTTCAAACAACTGTACACGTCCATTTCTTTCGCGAGTGGATCACTTTTGAAACTCTTCCTTGAGAACTGTGAACCAATACCAGACCTGCATCAAACACTGTCCCACGCTACCTTGTCACATGTACAACTGGCCACTCACTGGAGCAGCAAATGTACAAGTATCTGAAGACATAGTGTATACAGAACTGTGCAGTCTAGCTGGCTGGTCGTTGAACACGCGATATTTCCGGGACTCTAATCACGAAGTTGAGCTGCAGGTGTGCACGTAAGACACTGAAACAAAGTGGGGCAAAAATTTTTTGCGAAAACTACCGGTCCCTAGGTATATTATCTACATTCATTCGTAACTAGTCATTCACCATTTGTCCTTTTAATATCGAACAAAATATAATAATTACATATATCATTTTTATAACTATAACTTGACAGTTAAAATGACGATAACTCATAAATCTGCAATGTTTTATTTAGGTTAGTATCCTAAAATACTACAATTCTTTTACTTTCCTGTAAATTTTGATAAGATTGACATGCCTGGTTTCAAAAGCTTTCTACTAGGAATATAAATAAATTCATAAATAGGAATTGTTTAACGTTAAAACACAAAGAGATCGACTTCGTTCGATTTTATTTGAGGGTTAGCTGTTTCCAGCAACATCGTTTGAGGGGTTCTCAATTCAATAAGATAGTATTTCTGAAACCAAAAGGTTTTGAAAAGTGTTAAATGGGGTAAAATTGTGTTAAGGGTAATTAATATCCGTTTTGGAAACATTTTGAAAGGAATTGGTCCACAAATTTTTATGGGTATTCTGTTCTGCCGCTTTACCCCGTTTTGCCTCCCACCTTCTCCGAACTATAATTTGTTTTGGTAGAAAGCCAATTTTTTTTTTCATTGAATTTTTTTGTGCACCCCGATCTGCCCCTATGCCCCATTTTCCCCGCCTGCCTTCAAAAGTTAGTTTTATTTTCAGCTAAAACTTTGGGGACGAACGGACAACAACTCACCAATGTCTTATAGATTTTATTTTATTCTAAGTTTTCCAGGTGTCCCTTTTGCCCCTCTACTCTGTTTTGCCCAACCCTCCTCCTGCTTAAAAAATAATTCAACCAACTCACAAAAAATAATTTGTCCACAAAATTGTTTGGGTAACCAGTTCTGTCCCTTATCCTCGTTTTGCCTTTCCCCGCCCATTCATTTTTTGCAGAAGTTTCATCGCAGTTGGATGACTAGCACATAATCGTGTAGAATACAAACAGTAATTTTTATGATATAAGCTGGAAGTTTGCCCTTGAAATTTACCGCTTGTATTACTCGTAACAATGAGTATTTACTTCAATCGAAGGACCTCTTTGTAGGCCAGATTAGTAGCCTGATCATAAAGTGATAGGATAACCAGGCTGCAGGTTGAGATTATTGAGCAGGAGGCTAAGTAGCTATAGCTGCCATGTGAAAAACTCTCCTTAGTCTATCCCCGCCAATCTTAACATATGTCCCGGGCCTTATTAATAGTCATAGCAAAACAGACCTTGAAATCGAGAGAGTATCTGGATGGTATAAGTAGTACACGTGGTATGATGACTCGTTATCATATAGCGCGATTATGGATGACAGTGCCCTCAATATATACCGTCAAAAGTAAATTAAAAATAAATAAAATATTCAGACACTGGGTGCATAGGTTGTACAACCATATTAAACGGTATAAGTTGACGTCCCTATTAATTACTTATCTTAATTGCTTTTTTAAAGTCTGCTTAGAGAGGTGTACAAACCGGTAGTTTGAGAGGATTATTCACGTAATAAAAACTGAGTTAATTATTTTTCGTAATATCGTAAGAATTATTTTACTGCAAAAATTATCTCAATATCTTCTTACAAGTGTAAAAATTTGTATAAGCACCTAACTGAGATGAAAATCACGACGACAACCCATTGAGTCGAAGTGTAATCGACAATTAAATTAAAAACATTTTTCATTCCTTCACAGATGTAAGAGTTCGGATTTAATTAAGTTCTGAAATCTGTTTACCGGCATTTTCGTATTCATATTCATAAAAAAATTGTATATTTCGCCGGGTTCGATAGTATTCATGGATTTATCTAAAACACAGGGTACGAATTTTGAAAGAAAAAAAACTTTGTAGACAGTTAAGGCCATTGTATGGGCGTCAAATGTAAGTGGAAACCGCGACGAAAGCCCGTTGATTAAAAAATATACAGGCTATTAATTGAAAACTTCTTTCAATCCGTTTCATAATCTTCATCCCTTTAGGGGCAAAATTTCGAAAATTAAATAAACTACATTTCTAGTATTTCAACAAGCAATAATCAGCAAAAAATAATGTGAATGCCTAACATCTCAATGAGATCGATACATATCAATAGCGAATCGAAAACATCATATTTTCTTTCTTACGCCTTTAGAGTTGAATTTGAAAAATGTTCTGAAATAAATTTTTGGTCTGTACGTAAACATCATTCTGGAGCAAACAGCACTTCGATAACTCGAATGGTTCGATAGTTATGAAAAAATGATCGAAAACACATTTCACCCCTTTAATAAAATACTTTCAGAACGTCTTGAGGCCTTATATTATATATTTTCATATGTATCTAATTGAAGTTAAAATCACGACGATAGCTTATTGGATTCATGCTGTAAAAAACACATTACGACTCTTTTTACTATTTAGGAGTCGAATTTCGAAAAATGTAAAAACTTATTTTTTAGTATTCATATCAACACCGTTTTGATGTAAAATGCAACTATCTATCCCAAAGGTTTCGGTAGATATCGATAGTTAATCGAAAACACATTTAAGGTCTTTTCTCAACCTTAAAATTTGAATTTCGAAAAAAAAAAACCTTAAATAGTTTTTATTACAGTGTACGTGAATGTGTTGAATTCTTTGTTTCAAAAATTTAAGTTTTTCTCTTGTTACAGAAATTGTTTGATGGGAGTGAGGTGAAGTAACACGCCGAGCGAATGACAGGGGAAATTCTTCCACATTTACTGGAGAATTTGGAAGAGTGGCCGGTGGCCTGCAAAAATAGTCAACCGAGATAACTTTCACAAAGGAGAAAGAGCAAAGAAAAATTTCAATGCGAATGAGAAATGTAAAGGCGTTGAGAAGAGGAACGCAAGAACACGCCTCCTTCGTCCTATACATTAGCAGTGCGCCTGTGGCTTGGCTCGCGTTTATTACTCAGCAGAGCAGATAATACTTGCTTTAATTGAAAAACCAAATTGTACACCAGATAGGTAGTTCAGTCATAAAGTGTATGAATGACAACGCTGCTAGTTGAGTTAACTCTGCAACATGATAAGTAGCTATAGCTGTCCACGCGAAAAGCTGTCTTAAGTTTGTCCCTGCCACTAACAGCGACTTCACCTGGGCCTTATTTATAGTCACAGCAATGTTGACCTTATTGGGTATACAAACTCCTAAATGCAAGAGGGCAATCTAATGAAATACGTAGTTTACGTGGCATGAAGACTGATTTCCCCGAGCAAAACCCTTGGTGATGGTGTCCTCAATAACAAACTTGTTTTTCAAAACCTTCACTTGAAGTTATGTGCCATTACGCAGTTTAGACGGGATAATGTTTTGCAGAAATATAAACTTATTTAATGTCCCAGCTTTGAGATAAGTGATATGGTATATGTTGGCTGATACTGTCGAGAAACTTTAGTGGATAGTGGACTGCAAAATCCATTCCTATCACTTCTGAACGACTTCATCCAAATTGCACTAATTTAATCTGTCTTACAGTTTTCGTGTGTCAGAACTGCACATCTGCAAAGATTTATTGGAATTTGAGTTAAGAACCTTTGGAACAATATACCGGAGCTACAAACAACTGCGCCACATTATGTCGAAATTATTAATGAAAACGAAATTTAAAAGTAGGTCCTAGGTACATATAAGTTGTGCACAAAACGTCTCGATATAAAACTGTAGAACGAAGCTCCTGTATAGTTTGTTTCTCGCTGGTCGTATTTTTTTTCGGATCTCTGCCTTGAAAGTATACGAACTAAGTTTCTTAATATTTAAGATATGTTATGAAACAAAAAACTTCCATTACTTACGTATAAGCATCATTCTGACGCGAACACCACCTCAATATCTTTGCTGGTTGGATAAGTATCATCGGCTGATCGAAAAACTATTTTATGCTTTTTCGCCCTTTTAGGTGTCGAATTTCAAAAAATCTTAGTGGGGTGTGAAACCCTAAATATGTTATCAAGTATCCAAGTGGAGTGAAAATCACGACGATAGCTCGTTCAGTCGAAGCGAATTCGATAATTAAGTAAAAATCACATATCACTCCTGTACAGTACTGGGAGTTCGAATTTGGAAAAATCTTAAAACCATTTGCGGCCCATTGCCTAATCGTCATCATCCTATAGCAAAAATAAACTGAATATCTCGGTGGACTCGATATATATCGAAGATTTATCTAAACCACCTTCCGGGTCTTTTCACCATATAAAATACCAAATTTCGAAAAACCCTGAAATTGGCTAATATGCATTTTTATGCGTGTCCTATTAATGTAAACATCGCTATGATAGTCCGTCGTGTTCGAGCTCTATCGACGTAACTTCGGAAATACATTTCACACATTTTCATCCCCTTAGAGGTCGAATTTCGAAAAAAATCACTTCTTAGCGCTCGCCTACGACCTGAGGGAAAACCACACAAAGAAATTTCCCGATTCTAGGTCCAGTGGTTTGGGCTGCAGTTTGATATGTCAGTCAGTCAGTGTTGTCAATTATCCAGGATGTTTCTTAAATAGGGGGACAAACTCCGCTTGCGTGTTCCTCACGAAAAACTACGACGAAAACATACTTTGCACTTTTCACCTAAACGCAATATTAAGGGAGTAATGGGCCTCTGAACATCGAATTAAAAAAAAGTATTTTCCCAAAATATCGGAAACTAATTGGCACAAAACTACAACATTTTCAGCACTGCTTAATGCTATTGAGATCTGCAAGCCAACAGTGAATGTTAGTTGATACCTTCCGCCCTTATGAAAATCGCAGGGGTGCCTACCTTCTAATTGCGTATAACTTTTTTACCGTCCGGATTTTCGAACATCTGAAGATGGTTTATTGAGTAATGTTACTTGTCCAACAAAAAATATCCTCTTGTTGCAATAGTCTAGGACTAATAGTTTTCTTTCAAATCACAAATGAAGCTACAGCGATAGAGTTCCCGAAACAATGGTATCGTGAGTTAGAGACATGTAGGTAACGTTAAATGAGAACCATCAACAATTCAAGGAACACAACAAAATAAACACATGAACGTACTATTGACTATGCTGTATGCTGTGTATCTTAGGTGCAAAACACAGGACTTAAGAGCATTCTTAAATGACGGTAATTTACAAATTATTTATTTTTAGAGTGTATAGATGATGGTTAGAGTCCAGGAAATTTCGCGAGTTCATTTGGGAAGACGTTATATTTCAAACAACTGTACACGTTAATTTCTTTCGCGAGTGGATCACTTTTCATGAAACTCTTCCGTGAGAACTGTGAACCAATGTGAGACCTGCATCAAAACACTCATCGACTCCCAGGCTACCTTGTCACATGTACAACTGGCAACACACTGGAGCAACCAATGCACAAGTAGCTGAAGACATAGTGTATACAGGACTGTGGAGTTCAGTCGGCTAGTCGTTGAACCCGCGATATTTCTAGGACTTTAATCATGGTATACCGCGAGAATGTTTTGTGCCAACATACTCTTGAAAACAGTGTAGTTTCTTGTGATATGTATGATTGGGTGACATACGTCTAGCACAACGTAGCTGTCTGCAGACCAATAATACGTACAAATATTACAATAGCGGGATTCTCATCGGCTCAGTCAAATACGGTAACAGCTCCAAGTACAAGCGAAAGCCAGTAATCTTTTCATAAGTTGGACGTGCGTTGAAACCCAGCGAACAGTCAAGTTTTCCCGCGATAAATCATTATCTTTAACTATGAGACATTAAGCGATGACAATGTAATTTTATGTGTGGAAAGTGTGTAACAACGCTCTGTGCACGGTTCTATCTGAATTTCACCTACACCCGGTTAGCACGGTTTGAAATACGGCAGCCTGAAAAGCAGTTTTCAGTTATGTTGGAGGGCTTAGAAACAGTGCTTGTAAATGACCACGGTGTCTTAACATTGACATACCGTCTTTGTCCGAAGTGGTTTTCTTTTCGTACGTTGACACACTGGGCTCATGTGGACTAGTTTCACACTGTTAAAAATTTCCGTAAATACACGGAAATATTTACAGAAAAGTACCGTAAATTTACGGAAGTGGCTTCCGTATTTTTTGTTTACGGAAATTTGTCCGTATTGCCGGTTTACAGATGTTTGACCGTAACTCTCCATAAATTCATGGAACAATTTTTCTGCAATTTAAAGCATATTGTACTATGTTTCTTAAAAAAAAACGTGGTATTAATAATCACCATGAATCCTGGAGTTAATGTGCATGCACAGTGGTACTAAGCGAAAAGAAGACAAGACAAGCTAAGGTAATAGAAGTTAAGTGCTGCTTCCTGGTTGTCCACACTTTGCCGCGAAGAGAAGATTAATACAAACAAGGACTTGGTTAGCGCATGGACAAAGGGCTTAAACAGTCCAGTAAGTGACGGAAGTGTTCAGAGTAGTGACCACGTGGGTGTTTTGGCCCAACTTGGAACAAAACCGGCATAAGGTGCTTTGAACAGCAATTGTTCGCCCCTCCCCTGGGTGCTGCTATTGGGCTACAGAGACATTAGAGGGCATGCCCTAGGCTGGGATTGGCTGTTGGGGTCTTTCGGTACGAATAGCACCTAAGTGCCATGAGGTCTGTGATTGGCTGAGGGCTTAAACCCTGCCCTAGAAGGGTTGGGCAGGGGAGAGAGGGGGAGGAGAAGTGAGGGGAATGGACAGTTTTGGTACAAGTTATGCCTAAACACCATGAGGGGGAAGTGGATGTGTGCCCTCTCTCCCGCACCCTATGCTTGTACTAGCCTATCTCTACCCTTATGGCATACCCCCTCCCTGTCATAACCCTCCTCTCCTTATGATATACCACTGTCCTGTCTTAAAGCATCGCCTGTAGCCTCTCCTGTCCTCTCCCTTTCCTTAGAACATACCCTTCTAGCCTACTCCACTCAATGGCCACACACATCTTGTATTCTCCTTGCTTCAACACAGCTGAAAAAAAAAATTGCTTCTGTTCTCTGTGCTTCGCGCTAGGGTTTATGTACCTTTAAAGCTATTTATTTCTACAGAATAAAATATTTTTCTCGTAATGTAACTAATAAAGTTCTCTAAAATCAGGATGTCAAATACAAGAGTTTTATCTTATAAAGTTTATATCTTACCACTGCATGGAACTCGCTTACTCGTAAGTTGTCACTTTGGTACAGTAGTTAGAGCTTCTGCCTGGTAACTATAAGGTCATGGATTCGAATCCCAGCAAATGCGAAGAATTTTTAAGATTACTAAATAGTGCGCAAGATTCTCGAGATATCATAGTTAATAAGTTAATGTAGTAAATGTAGAATTTCTGGAAAATGGAGTGCCAGTAGATTAAAGAAATGTAATACTTTTGTGGAAAACGGATTGTCTGTAATTTTACGGAGGGTTCGGTTATCAAGAAAAACTGATGTCCATTTCTTTACGAAGATTTCTGGATAATTTTTTGCCAGTACTTTTCCGTAATTTCACGGAAATTTTTTCTAACAGTGCACGTGGTATGCGTTGCAGTGAGTTCGTAAAAACATTTTTTTACGAAACTATTCAAACGTGCCCATTGTGTCAATGTACAAACATGTTACACTTTAAAAGGTTATGGAAAGGTAGTTTCACAAAACATCCCTTCAATTAGACGAATAATTTCGGTGACTCTAAAAATGGCTCAAAACAGCTTCTTCAACCTGTGGTATCTGAAAAACTACTTACTTATGGGATGTGTGAAACTGCTCTATAAACATGCAATGCACTTTGTTTAAAACTTTTCGCCAATAAAAGATAGGGTTGACCACTGAAAGTGTCAGTCAGGCGAGTAATCTACGATACCACTGCACGCTGTTTCAGTGCCTTACACTAGAGGTGATACCGCATCAGATGAGCCGGTCAACCTCGCCCTTGGCGCCGTGCCTCACTCACACAAACACACAGCCTGTAGGCAGTCTCAATCCATGTGCTCTCCCAGCTTCCAGCCACATGCCCTCTCGTAGTGTGATTAGTGCCCTTGGATGCCTGGAATAAAGTTTGGGACGAGAGAATTAAGTTATGAGGTGTGCGTAGACTTGGCGTTGTCCTGCATTACTAGTTACCAATTCAAAATTAACATTTGAGAATTTTACCAGTTAAAAATTACTACTTTACAACGTGTACTAGAGATAAAAGGAGCTCCTTGCGCTAACAGACGAAGCAAGTAGGTGAGTTAGTAAGAGTCGTTGTGCTCTGGTTTCTCAGAATTCAAGACAGCAGTGCTATTATATTATTGTATAAGTGCTATTATATTATTGTATAAAACTGTAGAATAATAATTTTAGCTGTTATTAAAAATTTGTATTTTCCCTAATTTATTTAGCAAATTGTTACGGTTTTGTAGTTTTCTGCTGAATTCAATACTTGTTAAAATTTATATTTTCAGTTAAATGAATAACAATGTGAATAATACTAACATGAATATCCATTTCCCGCATTCCCATAACAATATCTGCAACGTTGAAAGAATATCACCAGCAAATGCATTAACAAAATACGACATTTATAAATAATGCCAGGTACGCCATAGTTTCACAGTTATTCACCACTTCAGGTTTAGCGGGGCCGTGGTGACCGAATGGTCAGATCATTCGCCTCCCACCAAGGCGATTCGGGTTCGATTCCCGGCGGGGTCGGTCCCCTGTCGGAATCGTGCCGGACGATGCCGCTGGTCAGCGGGGGGTTTTCTCGGTGATCTCCTGTTTCCCCCACACTCTCATTCCGACGCTGATCCACACTCACCTCATGTCACCCCTCACCAGCGCTGAAAACCACGATGTCAAACGCTGATCAAAATCTCTCTCTGTCTTCAGGTTTAGCGAACAAGTAAAATAATTATTCTGCATAATGCTTGATTTGTACAGACAGGGTGCGGGGATTTTTGCGAAGTGATTTTAGGCTGCCAACTTGTTTCAGTGCCTTACGTGGGCACTTGCAGCTCTGCTTCGCGATTATTGGTCGCGAACCTTTGTGTAAAAGGCGTCTCTTACTGGACTCTGCCAATCAGAACGAGCTTCCTGCGACACCACACGCCTAAATAGTGAGTAGAACCTTAAGGCACTGACAGTTACGTGTGCTGGACCCGTACAATTATTATTTTATATTTGTGCCAAACACTCTTAAACTTTTATACATACAATAACAAGTCATTTCTCCAAATAAAAAATAGGCCCCATAGATGTTGCATAATCACTCACCAAAGTCACAAAATAGCCGTAGCAGAGAAGAGAAAATTAAAAAAAAAAAAAAATAACTAAATAAATAAATAAAAATTTAAATTACAGAAATTGAAAGTCAGTGTGTCAACGCAAGACGTGTTTGACAAAAGTAAGTTAAAAAAATGCAAACAGAACTCAAAACTATGCAATGTATTATTCTTGTTCATCAATATTTAACAATACAAAAATGCATTCCTTTGTAATCACAAAGGTGTCCTGAAATAGCTCATAGCATTTAGTTACGAAATGAATTGTCTTCTGTCTGGAAGTAAATTACTTTTTTTTTATTTTCTCTACGCTGCAACGACCATTTTGTGATTCTGATGATTGATTATGGAAAATCTATGGGGCCTAATTATTTTTTAATTTGGGGAAATTACGTGTTATATGTGTAAAGTTGAACAGTGTTCGGCACAAACATACAAAAATAAATTGTTACTGGTTTAACAGCCTTAAATACATTCAGTCATTGACTACGAAGCAGAGATGCAAGTGTGCACGTAAGGCATTAAAAAAATTGAGGCAAAATGTTTTCGTAAAAATTACCGGTCCATATGTTTACGGTACGATTCCCGCATTCGACTGACCCCGCCGGGAATCGAAACCGGATTCCTTTGGTGGGAGGCGAATGGTCTGGCCATTCGGGCACCGTGGCTCCTTTAATATTTGTATTTTTACTACTGTGTATTTTATGTAACAATGGACACTATTAGTGTGACGTCACTCGACGATGCTGGTTCCAAACATATATAATTATTCTAGGCACTTGTTAAACAATTGTCTAATTTTACATCCATAAGAAAAATTTTGTAGATTCTATTGTTTTTCGAAATTAGTGAAATCTTAGAAGTAATGAACATAGTCAAACACATAAAATTGCAGCATACTCGGAGATATTTATGTGTAAGTAGCGACGAGGTTACTTAATCTAAAGGTGAACTTGCATATTTGTTCTCGTTGAATAGTACAATTTATTTGCAATCCAAAGATGGGCAATTACAAAAAGAATGAATAAATTCAACTGGTAACTAACAGTCACATTTATATTTCAAAGCTAAACTTTCGAAAGAAACATTTGTTTGTAACCAGCGCTCTCGTGTGACGTCACAATTAATGGTGTGCATTCTTTATAGTGGATGCATGAATAATATTCCTAACAACTGAAAAATGTGAAAAGTTAGTTTTTTATCTCGTAGAAAATGCTGAAAGTCTTTCGTTTTTAAATTTGCATATTTTTTTGCAGTGTTGAAATATAAATATTAGGTACGTTTTTTTGCAGGACACATTTAACTCCGTATTTACGTAAATATATCTGTCCTCTTTCTAGAGAAATACCAGTTTTTATCCAGAGTTGCTTCGAATCACGTCTTTTCATGAAAAAAAAAAAATACGGGATTTATTGATCTGGTCATTCACCTGCCGGTCTTCAAGAAATATATACATCCCGGTTTCTTCCATTTTTACTATTTTTACTTCCTTTCTCCCTTTTCCTTTCATGTTACTTTGTGTTTCCAGGGAAGCCAGGAGAAGCCCGCCCTTCCCCTCACCGTCGTTCTTGAGCGGTCTCGCAAAATCTTTACGTTCGTTCCTTTGATGCATCGCGGACGGCCGTGGCGTTGTAGCTGAATATTTCATGGAATATTCATGGACATCGATAACCCTGGCCGGTCCTCCCAGCGAGGCCTGTAGGCTTGGAGATGTTTCGATTTATCGAGAACGGATTTATGAGCCTATTACCTGCCGAGCAAACCAAAATGCTCTTCCATGATGAAATTCCTACATGTCATGTGCACAGTCCTCTACCGCAGAATAGAAGGGTCTACAGAACTGATATGACATCGCAGTGTTTACAAATTCTGCACTTAAGACCATTTTTTTTAAATTACAAGGAATTTCTTTGTAGTTGTAGGAACATTTTTGAAATTACAAAGATATTCCTTGTAAAATAACTTTTTTTTGTAAAGTTAAAAATTTCGGGTGGAAATTTTTAAATTCAACTAAAATCACGTGTTTTTTTTAATTGTCTAGATGCTGTATACATAAATTACATCTTCTAGTCGTAATTTCGTTGGAATAAAGTAAAAACTTAAGAAAGTTAAATAATCGAAATGTATTGAATATGAAAAAAATATAATAAATTGTACGAAAGACGAGTTAGTGCTAGGGTATTGTGCGTGGTCACCAAGCACAGCGTTGCAGGTTCGAATCCTATGCATCTACAATTGTTTTTCAAAATAATATTAATTAATTCTAAAAGTATAACTATCTGTTATTTATTAATTGAGCTTACTTTCATTATCAGCTTCATTTTTTTTACAAATGTTACTTTTTATTTGTTACTTTTATAATTGTAAATTTCTATGATGCAGGTATACAAACACATACTATGTATTATTTTTTAAACAAGTGTTTTTTTTTTTTTTTTTTTTTTTTTTTTAGATTTTACGGCGAAGGTAATCCTACCAAGAATGTTCGTTATAATAACACTTCGAGATTTGAGATATTTGGTCAGTAAGTGTGAAGAAGGTGGTGGCTATGCCATATACCTACTAAACAGGCAAACACTTGAAGTCAGTATACTTGAGTCCTTGTTGCACGAAGGATTATGAACTTGGTTGCTGTTGCTCATAAAGATAGTTTCACTTTAAGAAACAATATATTTTACAAGAATTTTGAAGTGAAATAAAGTAGAAATAATTTATCGAACGACAAATATGCCGTGTTTATCTTAGTCTACATTACTTGGAGAACTAAATTTTACAATGTGAACATAAAAACATGATTCTGAAACTTAATTCTGTGAGTCCGACATCGCCTATTGTTTGTGCGCGGAAACCATTGTTATTCTAACAGTGTCTAATATATTTATGCTACTTTCTATCATTTATTTAACATTTCGTTTGGCAGACAAGCAGCTGCATATCGTCAGTGACGTAGGCCTGCACACGCGTAGGTCAGTCATGCACGTGGCCGTATTTTCAGGTTAGTTCGCTATGTTTATCTGGACAAACAATTATTTAACCACATAATTCACATCGACGTTTTTTTTTGTAATAAAACAATAGCAGATGTCATATCCTCATCTGATCGCTCGTTACATACTAACACAATGCACGTAACAGTTTTCATTTAAATCTGTTCATTCAACAGTATTAATATCTTACTAGGCACTTACAAAAACCTTACTCGATCTACTCGATAGAATAGACGTTTCCAGTACACTACTATAATGTCGTACACTTGTATTGTACTATACAGAGGAATATTCTGCGCTGTTCTAACTTGGTCTTATAACACAGGTCAATCGGCGACTGAAATATACCGCTTCTGCAGATTTTACCGCACATACTACAATTCGAATTTATGTGTGGTCGGAAAAAACCCTTTAAACATCCAACGATTGGAGAGAGCTGATCACGTGACTATTACTACCGAGTAGATTATACTGGCTACGTTTTGGTAAACGCCTACTCAGAGTTGTTTGCATTGAGCTACAATAACAACCTTATTCGTGCAAAACTGGCATAAATCATTGACTTCGCTGAAGTTCCAACACGCCATCTCCTGTATATTTCTACCTCCATGGCGAGAAGCAATAAAGGGTACAATTTTTCCAAACTAAAACTCGTTTCGATTTTATACCTTCCGTATAATAAGTTGTCAAAGACACAATTTTGATGTTAATATGTAACCATAATGAGTAACCTAAAAAAATTATCGAATTGAAACTATGGTCTGAAGAAATAATTGGCCAATTCATAATAGTTATTAGTTTTCGTGAAATTATTATTAATTACTTTGCTTCAATGCCAGTGTTCATATCTGCAACTCCCTTCTTCGTTGTTATTGGCAGTTGCCAATAAGCACACGGTAACTGCGGCACCACATGTCTGTCATTGGAGGGTAGAACTTCAAGCTGCTGTTGCTGACAGTTGAAAGCATCTAATCACTGACCACGAAGCAGAACTACATATGTGCATGAAAGGGATTAAAACAAGTTCATCCAAAAATCTTTCTGCAAAATCTCCGCACCCTTTCTTACCCACTAAACGAAATTTTGATTCATTTAAATACACGGATATTTTGTCACATTCTTAATACACGTTCACACTCGTAAAAATGCAATAGGTTTTTAATGGAGAAATCATGAGAATGTCTTCGAATAGTCAGTAAT